>PVJD01017627.1:0-16957 GCA_004026545.1 Mormoops blainvillei | reverse complement strand
GAGTCTGCTGCCGTCCCAGGGCCCGGCCCCGTTTGATCTCCGTGGTGGCAGATGAGCCGCGATGGATCCCCGCTGGTTTATGGTGCAGCCCCGGGGTGTTGACAGTAGAATCTGAGGGTTGGCACACTCAGCTAGAGTGTCTGAGAGCCCCTGTGTCCTGTGGGGCACACACACCCTCTCGTTTGTTCGGTCGAAAGCTTTATTGAGCGATAGGCAGGCGTGGTGCTCGGCATGAGGGAGGCAGGCCCCGCCCGCCGTGATATTCCTGTCACTGGGCGAGGGGACTCACAGGGCTGCGATGTGTGCCAAGTGCGGGTGCACAGGGAAGCGCCTGATTCTCTGCCTGCAGGGCCGAGGGGGCCTGGTCCTTGCTGTGTGGCAGGGGCCGTCTCAGGAACGCTTCCCTGAGAAGGTGGCTGTGAGGCAGAGCACAGACTCTCCCTGGCGGGAAGGATGGGACAGCTCAGAAGGGGGGTCGCAGTGTGGGGGTCAGCCTTGCCCAGGCTGACGGGCGGTGCCTGCCCACTTCTCTGCCACGGCTCCAGCAGCTGGTAGCAGTATCTACCAGCCCTACGGAGAACGGGGCTCCCGCAGTCTTGGAGCTGAATTATGTGTGAGGACTGGGCAGTGTCACAGAGCCCCAGAATCCAGATGGCTCACCGAGGTGCACACACAGAAACTCTCCCACACAGATGTGCACACATAGATACCCTGACACACAGGTTCCCTCCCACACAGATGCACACAGGTGCGCGCACACACAGCACCGCAGGATCATCTTAGCATCAGGGACGAGAGTGCCCCCAAGCAGCTGTGTGGAAGCCCCAGCGCTAACTTCCAGGAGCAGCAGGGGCGCCCAGGGTGTGAAGTCTCCGCGCTCCCTGGGGAGCAGGGATCAGCGACGGGACCACTTACCCACCCACTTGCACAGGAAGGAGGGGGCTGTCGCCACCCACTCTACGCTGTCCAGGTGTGGGGGCGGTGCCTCTGGGCAGCCCCTCTAGAGGCCTGTCCCGTAGGACCTGGAGGGGCAGCTGAGCTGCTGATGTAAGTTTATTCCAGCTTATGTGTCATGGGAAAAAGTGGATAGTGTCCTGATGGCCAAAGTAATGGAGAATTTGAATTATGATTTTATCATACGGCAGAATATTATTCAATCATTAAAGCATAGGTTCTGATGGACTATTTGGCACTTCATGTGGAATGTTGAATGCTAGGAGCATGAGGCAAGCTTGTATGTGTATATGACCGAAACCACGAAATTATCCCTGGACTCCTTTTTAAAAAAATAGAATAGCTCTAGTTATCCAAACAGGGTTTGAAGTCAAGAACTAGAAAACATGTCAATAAAATAACCCACGAATAGGAATGTATGGTACGATTTCAAAAATATAATAGAATTATAGAGAGAAGGGAGGTCAGAGGGAGACTGAATATTAACAGCCATCACCACAGCAGCCTAATGTTTGGATGAAGAGACTGAGGCCCGAGGGAAGTGATTTGTTGAGACGGCTGAGCTGGTGTTAAAATGTTACACTCTTCCATCTTTTCTTTTCTAAATTTCGTGCTAGATTTTCCACGCTCTCTGATGTCACGGCCTCTCCCGCTTCCGCCCCTCTGCCTGACCTACTGCAGATGACCCACAGGCTCCGGCCAAGGTGGGTGAAGCCGAGTGGCCAGTGCCACCTCTAGCGACCTCCCCGTAACGCTGCTCCACTCACCCCGGCCAGAGAGCACGCGCTGAGCACGGAGGGTCGAGGTGCTTCGCAATGCGATGCCTTGGTTCAGCTGGGGCTCTTTAAAAATGCATGTGAGATGTGAATCATTTGTTATTCATAATAAGGAGTCGGAAGAACTGGGCATCTTCAGGGACACAGGCTTAGCTCCCCCTCCGACCGCGTGTCTCACACTCCCGGCAGATGGTCATTGTTCACACGAGACAAAAGGGTCAGTTATCAGGACAGAGAGACAACCGCAGACGTGTGTGTGTGCTGACTCTAACGGGGCTTCAGAACACGAGGGGAAAAACTGGCGCAAGTCAAGGGATAAACACCCAAATGCGCACACGGACGGAGAGCTTTTGCAGCCTCTTTCCCAGTCTTTTACACGCTAGGCCAGCCATGAATAAAGACGGAGAGAATTAAATGAGAATATAACCGGCATTGCAGGATACCTCCCCTGGACGGCGGAATGCGCTCAAGTGCTCACGATCTCTCACCCAGACAGACCTTGCGCTGGGTCAAAATAGGTAGCAATAGATTTTAGAAGTTTGAAATCTTACAGAGTATGTTTGTGGAGACATGTATGTGGTCTGTCCAGAAAGTATGCAGCCATGCGATATGAAAAAATAGAGGCATTTATTGAAAAGATACGAGATACAAGAAACATGGCACACAGGACAGTGACGCCTCAGTCCCCTTCAAAGTCGGCACTTTAGAACCCCACACAATTAGTTCTCCCAGAACCATTGGCAACTGCAGCACGGTGTCCCCTCTGCTCTGGCAGCAGAAGCCGTGGAACAGATTTTACCAAGATCCTGTGACGAAATCTCGGACACAGGAGTTTTGGGAACCCCCAGACCAGCCTCCAGCTCTCGCACCGTCGGTCGCCGATCTTTGTTGACTGCAGCCTGTACACGTCCAGCGTGCTCAGGCGTCCTGCTTGTTGCAGGCCTTCCAGGACGCGGATCACTTTCAACGGATTCTCAACCATCTTCGAAGTGTTCGTGCCACGCTTTTATTTGCTCTGCACTCATTGCATCGTCCCCGAAAGCCTTCTGAATTGCCCAAATAGTTTCTGTGGAGGGATGTTCACGCTTAATGCAAAATTTGATGCAGATGCGTTGCTCTGCTCGCTGAATCATCGTGCATGCGACCGCCACACAGCACATGTGCTCACGCAGCAGCGGCTACCGCCCCCGCTGACCAGTACAGTGAAGTCATCGTTGTTCACACATGCGCATTCCAGTCCCCTCTCCTTGGCTGCCAGGTCACATCGATGCCGTGCAAACCATCCATGTTATATTACAATGGTTGGACTTTTTCCAGACACATATTAAATATCTCCACAAACAGAAAATAAACACAACAGTTTAAAATGACCCCTGAATCAAAGGAAAAATCACAAAGAAGGAAAAGTAGAAAATATTTTACACTAATTGAAAATAAAAACAAACTGTGTAAGGTATGAAGGATTCTTTGAAGCAGAGTTGAGAGGGAAATTTATACTCTAAACATATACTGAAATGAAGAAAGGTTACAATCAAAGATTAAGATTACACAGCAATAAGCTAAAAAGAAGTGCAAATCAAACCTAAGTTAAGTAGGGAAAAGTAATAGAGGAAAAGTAAAAATTAATGAAATAGTAAGCAAACAGTATAGAAAGTTATATTGTTTTGGGGAAAGCAAAGAGCTAAAACTTGGCTCTTGAAAAGATTAGTAACTTGAATGTGCTCTAGATAACTGGCCAAAAGTAAAAGAGAGAACTTACAATAACCAACAGCAGGGGTGAGGCGGGGGACACCGCAGGTCCCACGGTCATAACAATATAATAAAAGAATATCATAAATACGCGATGAACAAATGTCTTGAAAATATAATTTGCTAAAATGTATACAAAAAGAAATATAAATTTGGAATAAATTATATGTATAGAAGTTGAATTTATAATTAAAAACCTTCCCACAGAGATACTCCAGACCAGATATCTTTACCAGCAAATGCTACATAGAAAAAAATAAATAATAAAAATCTTACAAAAAGGCTTTTAAGAATCTGCTGTTGCTCTCTTCAGATTTTCTATTTCTTCATGATTCAGCCTTGATATTTTTGTTTTTAGGAATTTATCCATTTCTTCTAGGTTACCCAAACTGTCAGAATATTTTCTTATACTCCCTTTTATTTCTGGGGCATCACATGTGGTGTTTCCTCTTTCATTTTTTGAATTTAGTTATTTGAGTCTTCTCTCTTTTTTTTTTTAGTTAGTCTAGCTAAGGGTTTGCCCATTTTATTGATAAAAAAATCAATTTTAATTTTGTTTATTTTTCCCAATTGTTTTTCTACTATCTATTTTGTTGCTCTCTGCTCTAATTTCTATTAATTCCCTTTTCTGCTAGTTTTGGGTTTAATTTGTTCTTTTTCTAATTGTTTAAGGTGCAGAGCTGGGTTGCTAACTTGAGAACACTTTTAATGTGCTCATCGACTGCCATAAGCTTCTCTCTCAGCACTGATTTTGCTGTATCTCATAAGTATTAATATGTTGTGTTTTAATTTTCATTTGCCTTAAGTTGTTTTCTAATTTCCCTTATGACCGCTTCCTTGGCGCACTTGTTGTTTGTATATATTAAACACCATTTTTCTGTTTTATCTCCTTATTAAAATTTAATTTATATCCACATATTGGGGATTTACCAGTTTTCCTTATGCTATTGATTTCTATTTTCATTCCATCGTGATTGCAACAGACACTGCATAATTTCAATCTTTCTGAATCTGTTATGACTTCTTTTTGGTCTAATGTGGATTCTATCACAGAGAATGTTCCATGTCACTTGAGAATTTATATTCCGCTATTGGTAGGTAGAGATTTTCATGTGTGTCTGTTAGGCTCCGTTTGCCCACACTGTTGTTCAAGTTCAAATGCCCTTCCGCCTTGCCGACCTCCTGCCTTGGTCGCCCTGTCTGTTGCTGGCAGCGGGTGTCGAAGTCTCCCACTAGTATGGTGTTACTGTGTATTTCTTCCCCTCACTCTGTCAAAGTTTGCCATGGGGTTTGGCACATAAGTATTTATAATGGTTGTATCTTCTTTGCAAATTGATCCTTTTATCAGTATGTAATATACTTCTTTGTCCTTTTAATAGTTTCTTTAAATTTAAAGTCCATTTTGTCCGATGTTAGTAGAGCGACTCCTCTTTCTCTTTGTTCGCCAGCGCACGGTGTCCATTTGCGTCCTTTCATTCAACGTCCATATGCCCTTAGGTCTAAAGCGAATCTCTGTGGACAGCACAGAATTGAATCCTGAGTTTTTGTTAAATCCACTAAGCCAATCTATGTCTCTTGATTAGAGAGTTTAATCCATTTACATTTAAAGTAGTTGCTGACAGGGAAGAGCTTTGCTACTGCCATTTTGTTAACTGTTTTCAGTGCGTTTTGCAGCTTCTTTGTCCCTTCTTTCTTCTCTTACTGGTTTTTCTTTTGTGTGTGTTTAATTACCTTTTCGTAATGATACACTTTGATTTTACTTCTCATTTCCTTTTGTATCTATTTTATAGAGATTTCCTTTGTGGGCACCTTTGAAATTACATAAAACACAAACTTTTAGCATTCTATGTTAAACTGATAACAACTTAACTTCAATTGCATACAAAGCTCTACTTCTTTACTTAATTATATTCTTTATTTACCAGAAGCAAAACGATTGGAAAAGTTTAAAATACTCTAATTGTAATGCCATCGAGAAACACAAAGTTCATGAGAGTTAATAAAAGATCTACAACAACTCTATATGGAAAACTATAAAACACTGTTGAGAGATATTTTAAAATGATCTACATTAAGAGAAAGCTATTCCATATTCGTGGATTGGAAAACTCAGTGTCGTTACAATGGCAATTTTCCCAGATTTGATCTATATACTCAACACATTCCCAATCAAAATCTCAGTAAGTTACTTCTGTAGAAATTGACAGACTAATTCAATTTATATGTAAATGCATCATGCTTTTTTAAAAAGCCAAAACAATCATAAAATGAACAAAGTTGGAGGAGGTGCACTATCCGATGCCAAGGTTTCCTAGGCAGCCTCACTCTCAAGACGATGTGATCAGAAGAGTCACTTCTACCAACAAAAGGAGCTAAGAAGTTGGCCCCCCACGTGTCTCCTACTGACTCTCAACGCAGCCGACGGAGCAGTTCACACAGTGGGAGACACTGGAGAATTTTTATCACATGGTACCAAACAAACAGATAAATCGTTGTGTAAAAAATCAACTTGTCTTCCACCTCACACTATCACATAATTGGATCGAAACATAAAATAGCACCCTTTTAGAAAAATATAAAACCTCGTGACCTTAAGGCAGCCAAAGCCCCCCGAGGTGAGGCGTAAGAGCGTTAGACAGACCCGAAGAGTTGAAGCTCACGGAAACGACCAACACTGGCTCTTCAAGGGACCCTACGGGTGGGCAAGCAGTGAGTCGAAGGCCGGAAAAGTTATCATGGATAACACGTATTTAAACACACGGCTTCTGTCCAAAAAATATATGTAGAACTTCTACAGATTAATAACAAAAATACAAGCAAACTCAATGGGTAAACTGCTTGGACAGACACTTGACACGGGGCCTGGGGGTGGGCGGCAGGCACAACGAGGGGGCTCCCTGCCGCAGGCCCTCCGTGCAGTGCCAGTTAAAATGCAGGAAAATTCCACGGAGGCCCACGCTCTCTGTGGCCAGAACTCTCATCAGCCAGGTCAACATACAAACAGTAAACTGGGAAACAATTAAGCTTTAATGAGATACCAGCGCACACTCTCTAGGACAGCAAAAAGCAAGAAGGCGGACAATAAGATGTTGAGCGACTGAAGCCTCGAACCACTGCTAGAAGGAGTGTAAAATGTTACAGGCACTGGAAAATTGTGTGACGTTTGTATCTGACCCAGCGATTTCACTCCTGGTCATTTATGCAGAAGAAATAAAAATAGGTGCACACAAAAGGACTCGAACAAAAATGTGTGTTGCATCTTCACTCATAATCCCCCAAACTGGAAACCAAACTGGAAGCCAAAGTGCCCACCAGCCAACAGTTTATAAGCAGCCACTGGAGGGTTTATACAATAAAATACTACCCAGCAATCAAAACGACTCCTGATGGTTGCACCACTGTAGAGAAAGCTCAAATACTCTACGTCATGTGAAAAAGCCAGGCGTGAACGTCAGAGCTAGGCGATCCCATTCGTGGTTAAGTCAAGGACAAGCCAAGCCGACCTGCGGGCCTGGACGGCAGAAGCGAGGTCGGCAGCGAGGGGGTATTTGTCAGAGGCTTGAAAACTTTACCACAATGGGAACGACGGTGACACAGACATGTATGCACAGCGGTCGACATTTGTTAAAGTTCATCAGTTGGGAATTGAAGATTAGTGCATTTTACTGTCAATATATTTGTGTGTGTGTGTGTGCACACGTGTGTGTGTGGTCACCTTCACCGAAGCCCTCACTCTTCCTTGCCATGTGGCCCAGGCACCCGGCCCTGGTTTTGGCAGAAAGCCCAAAGGGGGTTTGTCCTCTTCCTCCAAAAAGAAGGAGCATCACGTGATGGGGAGGGGCACGCTGAGGAGTCCCGTCTGTCTCTGCCACCTACTAACTCTGAGAACTGAGGCTGGGACTGACCCGTATGAGGACGATTTTCTGAGTGTGGAAAATAACACCTCACCCAAAGAACTGAAGATTTTTAAAAAGGCTGGTGTAACGTTAACCCCTCTGAGGCACAGATACAGACGTGAGTTCTAGCCCAGACACAGGCTAGAGAAAAAATGCTCTAAAAAATTCTCCGTTGCACCCCATCAAAAGGTGTCTCTCATTTGGCCACCTATCTTGTCCCTCAGCGCTCGTGCGGAGCTCCACACACACGCTTCCGTGGTCTCCTGTAGGAAAGGGCGCCGTGCGGGCTGAGACCTCGGTCTTTCTGGTTAGCGCTGCCCTCTCCTCTGCAGGGACCCAGCAGGGCCGAGCGGGCGGAGTGGCTGTCCCGGAAGCCTTAGGAACGTGCCATGGTCTCCACGCAGACACGGGCTCGTTTTCCCTGCTCGGACTATCTAACCGAGTGACGAGGAAACAGAAAAACGTGGATGGATAATTGATAAAATAGAAACGATCAAACGCGTCTTAGAGAGAAAAGCAAAGCTTCCCTTCAGCTGGAGATGTTCCTAATTTGGAAACATCTGAAAGTGATTTAGTTGTGAGATGTTCAAGTTCAGGAATGGAACACGGGCCTTTCCTAAAAGCACACTATCTGCCCTGTGGTTTATAATGTCGGCACGTCAGGAAAACTCTATAAGCAGTTGTTGGAGGAGGAAAAGCCCATCTGGCCCGCCATTCCGGACTCTCTGTTTTAGTTTCATGCTGCCTGCCTGCGTTCTCACTCTGCCCTTTAACCCCTTCCTCTTCCAGAAAAAGCCCCGGGCGGTTATTGAACTCTTTTATACATTCAGCAGTCTCATCTGGCAGCCTCTTCCATACGTTTCTTAGCCTTCATTCAAAAAAAAAAATCTGTCTTCCTTCAGTATTTCTATATGTTCAACAGGCTGATTTTAGTCTTTAGTGTTAACTGTTTCCCTCCAAAAATATCCAATTTCTGTAATTTGGTGTAATAGTTCTGACATAGTCCTTTTTTTTTTTAACTTTAATTTTTTTAATGACAGACCTTTAAGGTCTTTTAAAATCATCTTATGGTTTGAAAAATTCTTTCCACTCTCAGTTTTTCTGAACTGGAGAGTCTTCCCACAAAGGGCAGCGCGGAAGAGAAAAATGGCCGCGTGCGTCTGTCAGGACCCGGTGAGCTGGGCGGCAGCACAGACGCCGGGGACGTGTCCGTGGCTGAGAACCACACAGACCGCACCTGGGTCTCCTTACCTGGCCGTGCAGGTCTGCACCCAGCTGGACGCCATCACTGGGTCCCAAGCCGGCAGAGGCTCCGTCTCGCTTTGCAGTCCCTCCGTCTGGCAGCTGGGGATGTGGTGGAGGGCTCTGGCTCTCAATTCTTCCCTTTGGAAGGGGCACGTTTCATTCCTGCACATGCTGTGCTGGGCCAGCCAAGGCATGTCGCCACTTCCTGGGTAGGAGGTCGGGAACTACGCTCAGTCTGTGCCAGGAGGCCCCCTGAGACACCCCTGGAGACAGCTCCCATGGCTATGCTGCTGAGTGACACTGAACACACGACCAGACATGTGTGGGACGTCTCTGGCAGCCGGTGCTGCTACGGCAAACTGCTGGGGGCTGCGGGCTGCGTGGCTGAAACATCCAGCCGCTATTTCTCCCAGTTTTTGGAGGCTGGGATGTCTCAGGTCGAGGTGCCAGCAGATCCACTGTCCAGCGAGGACCCGCTTCCTGGCTTGCCGACAGCCATCATCCCCTGTGTCTTCACAGGACAGCGAGTAGAAAGAGGGCAGACTCTCGGGTGTCTTCTTATAAGGGCACAAATCCCATTTGTGGGGGGCCCTACCCTTACGATTTAATCACCTCCTGCGGGCCCTGCCCCTCTACCACCACACTGGGGACTGAGGCTCTGTATATAAATGTCGAGAGCCCATAGCAAGAAGTGTGTCAGTGCCCAGCGAGGGCTCAGACCGCCGCCCGTTTGGGCTACACCGTGCAGAGTGGTTTATGCTGTCGAAAGCTCTTCGTGTGTCCCCACTGCAAGCGACGTCCCCTTTCCTTTGTCTTCTTTCCTTGATGGGGCCTTGAGCTCTTTTTAAACAGGCATGTTAACAACTGACCTGCTACCCACCCCTGCACTGTGTCCCTCCAGCGGGTTTAGTATAACTATTTGCACAATGTCCATCAACCGTGGTGGGCCAATTCCAGGACCCCAGGTAAATGGCAGGGCAACACACCCTCCTGTCAGGACGGAACAGCCGAGAGCTCCCTACCTGGAAACTTTGCACCCAGAACACTCTGTCAGGTCTGCAGACAGTCTCTGGTGGACGGGTCATCTAAATCTCCCTCCATCTGTAAAGAGCTACAGGGTCTGTCTGGAAGGTGTCCGGCCATGCAATATGAAAAATAGAGACATTTATAGAAGAAGATGCAAGATACAAGGAACATTGCACACAGCACAATGACGCCTCCGTCCCCTTCAAGGCGGGCACCTTAGGACCTCAGACAGTTCTCTCAATTGCCATCAGCTGCCCCGTTATGTTTTCCTGAATCTCATCGATGGTCTGAAATCTCTTCCCTTTCAAAGGCGAATTTAGTTTTGGGAAAAGGCAGAAGTCGCAGGGCACCAAATCTGGGCTGTAGTGGGGTTGAGTCACCTGGGTGATTTGATATTTCGCCAAAAAACTCTGCACGAGACGTGATGCGTGCGCGGGCATGTTGCCGTGATGAAGCTGCCAATCCCCAGTCGCCCGTAGCTGCGGCCTCCTGACTTGTCCGGATAGTTTCTTCAGAGGGAGGTTCCAGCTTCACGCAAAATGCGATGCAGACGCGTTACTCTGCTCACTCAGTCATTTTGCATGTGACGGCCACACGGCTCGCACGCTCACTCAGTGACGTCTACCGCCCCCACTGACCAGTGCAGTGAAGTCGTCATGTTCACGCATGTGCATTCCAGTCCACTCTCCTTGGCTGCCAGGTTACAGTGACGTCACACGAACTGTTCTCATTATTTGAACAATGGCTGGACTGTTTCCGGACAGACCTTGTCATGTATCAAAGTCCATTAGCGTGGTACGAAATGCATCAGGTCACCTGGCACGGGCCACCAATCCACTTTCCGAAAGAGCGTGGAGCCCCTCATCGTGGCATCGAGAACCTTCTGGATCTGCCCTTCCTGGGTCCCCAGCGTCCCCAGCTGTGCCCGTCGTCTTTTAGCCGTAGTGGACGACTTGCCAAGGTCCCAAGCACGGCGGTTGCTCTCGGTCTCTGAGCTTTATTACTTTTTCACAGCTGTGTTCTCAGCACAGAACACAAAACCCCGTTCCGCCCGTCGTAAATCCCTGCCTCACGCTTCAGCGTGAGCGCAGACCCGCCGCCCCCGCCGCCCCGCTCGCTGGAGTCAGAACGAACACATCCTGTCCTCCCTTCGGCTGGTGCCTCTGTGGTAGGACTTCCCGGGCTTTCGCTGCTTTGGGTGGGACAGCATGCAGCCCAGCCTCACTGATGACCGGAACTAATTTCACACACCTGTTTGCTTAAGGACAGCCGGTGGCTCCTGGGCCAGCGGGCCCAGTCAACTCAGTGGGAGAGAGTGATGTGTCCGGAGAGAAATGAACCGAAGGAAGGGCAGCCCCCTCCAGCCGACGGGTTGCGGAGCTCGGTGCTGACCAGCATGGAGTCTGGCGCTGTCGACAAGCCCCCACCTTGTATTGCCAAGGGGCGCACAGGACCCACATGAAAGAGGTCCAACTGCGCCCTCAGGGTCGGATGCGCTGGGAGGGCTGGGATTGTAGGAGGGGGCTGGCAGTGGTAATAGGCTGAAAGGAACAACAGGAGGAAGAGTAAACGGCATTTATCCCCCTGGTGGTGCGGGTGGGGTGCGGCCGGTGCTGGCACGGGCCAGGGTCCTGGGATGAAGGCACTGCGTCTCTCACACGGAGCCACGGTGCGGCCTGAGCTCACCGCGGCTCCGCCTGCCTGGGCGACCCCGCCATGCAGGAGCAAAGGCCAGGCCGAGGGCCCCACAGTGTCCCTGCCGCACTGCCCTCCCGCCTCCTCCCCACAGGCCAGGACCTGAGAGGACAGCGAGAGCCCCCTGCAGGTCAGAGCCACCAGCCTGAGGGTCAAAGCAGGGGGCCCACCTGACGGGTCCCAGGAACGTGCCACTGGAATACGACACAGGAGAGGCAGGCACGGCCGCCACAGCCCAGGCGCGGGCAGAGCCCTGACTTGGGGACAGGATGATGTCACCTTCAGTTGCACCCCCAGCATCGCGGGAAAGGGGAGGAAACAGCTGGTACCCTACACTCTGACCGACGAGGGAGGGGTGGGGCATGGCGGTGTCTGATGTAAACTCTCACAACGACCTCACCAAGGACCCTGGCAGTGGTGGCCTCTGGGAGACACCTGGGTGCCCCGAGGGCCCCCGCCCTTGGTTTCGTTAGCTTCTCTCGCCCTGTGACAAGCAGGCGTGGGCGGGCACCGCGTTTTCTTGCCCCCACGGTGGTGTTTCAGAGTAGGCACTGTACGCAACCCTGTTTTGTTTTTTTAATTTGAAATAGTAACAGAAGTTAAGGGACCTTAAGCCACACGGATAATCACATTCCAAGAGTTTCTAAAACTGAATTGTCGATCACTCCCGGTGTCTTATCAGCTGGTTTAAGTCAGATTCACCTCCTCCAGGGGTCATGACCAAAGGCTCCGGGTGGTGACGTCCTTTCATGGTTCCCGAGGCCCCTTCCGCCAGAGCCCTCGGAAGCCCGGTCTGTGCGTGGGCACCTCACGTTTACCCTCCGTGTGGGTGGCCCCTGCTGTTCAAATGGTAGTTGAATACCCAGGGGGAATCGTTTCTTTCCCTTTTATTCTCTTTAGTTTTTCTTTAAAAAAAAAAACGCATGAATTTAAGTTACAGAGAAATTAATGGATACCAGACTTTTCAGCATACTTTTGTCCCCTTTCCAAACTTCTGCGGTCTGTCTCGGACATACATCGACCGTAGCTCCTCTGTAAAGCACAGCTCTCGGTAAACTTGACTGAAATTGTTGCGCGTTTCAGAAAGGAGTGAGCATGGAGTTCACTTCCCTATGATTTTATTACCATTTGAAGATTATTTTATGTTTGGTTAAACGATTTAGTTCATTTTTACGACCACTTCCCTACCGCCCCCAGGAAATGATTGATAAGAGAAACTTTGCTCTATTTGTCTTCCTAATCATTTTCCGGAATAAAACACTTAAAAGATCCGGCAGACTATTAGGGTAGCAACAAACGCTCTGGGACGGCGTCTTTTCTTCCAAGTCCTTCCCCGGTCTGTAAACAGGAGCTTCGGAGCTTCCGAGCTTCCTTCCCGCGGCGGCGCCTGCCCCACGCCCGGGGCTCGCCCACCTCGGGGTTCGGGGGTGAGCAGCAGACTGAGGGGTTCTGGCTCCAAGCCCGAGAGCCCTTCGGAGAGCAACAGACAGGCTTCGAGGGTGTGGAATGTGCTTTGGGGGGGACCAGGCCCCTGGCGGGCCAAGGCCAGGTCTTGCTGGGTTGTACTTACTGAGCTGGCGGGGCCTGTTTAACAGCGTACTTCGTCCGCGTGGCAATTTGTCTGGACAGTGGAGCCTTGGCCACACGGGAGCCTTAAGCCGCCCTCGTCCCCCACGTCCTTGGTGTCCGTTCAAGTGCACAAGCATTTCTGAGGATCGAACACGAGGGTTCAAGAAAAAGTGGAAGCAAAACCCTCAGACCCAACTGTCTTGGTTCAGGAGACCCCCAGCCCCAGCTACGCTGACGGACAAGCGCTCCTGAAATGAGGGCGACGGCCGGTGGGCGGGTGTGACGGTTCCCGGGCGTTTTGTCCTCCACGTAGCTGGGATCTTCTGAGCAGGCGAAATAAGGTTTCATGAATACATTTTGCTAGAAAATAGGACGGCAGCTTTCTCCCCTATAAATATATATAAACAGATAATGAGGCCCTGGATAAGAGGGAGGTAAAAATATACCACAAGACCGCATTTCCTTTCTGCAGACTACAGAGATGACATTTAAAAACACATACATATGAACCTCCATTAATGACACCGACTTGAGAAACAGTGTCATAAAGTCATATATTTTATATTAAACACTAATTCCAGTTTCTTTCTTGCCAAAGTTTGGCTTGCTCAGAAGAAATTACATAACCCCTAAGCATCAGTATTAGAATAAGTTTACACGTGCCCGACCATGAACTACAGATCTTGAAAAATTTCCGTCCCTCTGAGTTGAGATCTTCCACTCACGGCGGTGACATTCCTGGCATTTGCTCCTTATTCCCCAGCATTCGAAATAAACGGTTATTTTAAACGCCACCGTTGATAAGCGCCCCGTCGGAGGCAGGGTGTGGGTTAGACCTGTGTGGTCTCTAGTCATGAGCCGCTTGTTGTTTTGGACGGTGTTTTCCTCCCACGACCACTGCACAGGGCACCTCAGTTCCTTCTTCACAAAGTCAGAGAGAAGCACCGCGGCTGGGGTGCTCGAAGCTCAGGCCAACCACAGACGCCTTCCCCGTCCGTGATCCGCCGGCTCTCAGCAAACCGAAGGCCTTGGTAATAAAGGGTTTCTGGGGGGAGGCTTCTTTGGGCAGATTCAGATTTAGCTAAACCCCTGCTTTCATGCCTGTTGAGAACACTTCTAACTGGGGCACGTCCCTGTCTTGTGGGCACTGCCCTTTGGTCACAGAGTTGTGCTGAGGGGCCATCACAGTTGGCGGGGGGGACACTTGGGCTCCCATGAGTCTGGGCGGTGGGTGCCTGCAGGGATATCAGGGTGCAAGGTGTGTAACGTCACAGCTGAAGTGTAACACACATTACAGAAAAAGTATACAAGCCAAACCGCGTGCCACTGGATTTTCAAAACGGGCGCGCAGGATGCAGGCCAGAAAGCGGAATGCTGTCGGCACCCACGGATACCACCATCGTGGGGGGGGACAGGAGCCCTCGAGCAACGGGGTGGGTGCACAGGAATCCGGGGGTTGACAGAATGGCCACACGTGTGGCTAAGCCAGCCCAGGGGCGGGGGCCGGATGGGACGGGAGGGCATTTGTGCACATTAAGTCAACACGAGAATCCGAAACGGGTTTCCAAACACAAAGCCGCAGGCGCAGACGGAGACAACGCCAGCCCCTGGGACGGAAAGGGCGGCCGAGGCCTGGCGCCAAACCAAGGCATTGCCGGGGAAATCCAGAGAGAAGCCAAGCTGATCCTTGAAAGCAACTGACCCATCAGGTGCTTTGATTTTTCTTTTTGAATTTGATTCAATGCACAGCAAAAATTGTCTGCTTGAGAGAGGGCCTTATCGGTGCATTTTGTGGTGGTGTTTTCTCTCCTGCTAATCTCCTAGTTAGGAGTAATTTAGGGTCATTCATTTTGAGATTTGAGACAGTTCAGAGATAAGCTAAAATCTGTTTCTTTTCGCAGTTTTCCTGGATTTCTGTCATCACCTCCTGAAGGGCAAATTTTGTAGGGAGGAAGGTAGAAACTGAAGCCTTTCAGCCCCCGTCTCAGGTCCCGCATTTACTCTAGACGGCCAGCGACAGCGGGTGGACAGGCGACAATCAGCGGCGCCTACAGCAGGCTCACCTGGCCTTGGGCCCCGGCTTAGTTACCGCCCAGAAAAGCCGGCTCCTCTCCCTCCGGGCGACCCCCCTCCGTCGCCTTCATCGGAGGGTGGCCTCTGGAGCGCCACCGGCCGGGTTTCTCGAATTCCTCCTTCTGTGTAAGAAAATGAAGGCCAGTGGCAGGAGCCCTTCTCCGCTGTGACGTCAGATTTTCCCGAAGGGGCGCATTTAGTGTGTCAGCCTCTGAGATGTCAGGCTCTGGGAGCGAAGCCTGCCGAGCCGTGTTCGCAGTCGGGTCTCCGCGTGGCCGTGCTGACGCCCTCACTCTGCACGCCTTTCACTGCTGCAGCCACAAAGCCCTTCCATCCAACACGGCCTCGCTCAGCTGCGCAAACACAGGCCTATGGGCCAGGGTGGAAAGGACACGCGAGACTCGAATCAGACCCCTACACACACACGCGCACACTGCCTTTTAAGTGTGGCTAATTCGCTTATTTTTATCTTTTTATTATATATATCATCTCTTTCCAGGTTCCAAACTTAAGACATGACAGTAAATTATTTTTGTTTGTAGGCATTTTAATTAACTTTCGGCCAAAATGGGGAGGGCATGACCACAACGCCCTACTGACCTTAAGGGACTAAGCTAAGTCCCTTTTACCTGGTGGCCTCGGGCCATTGTCACCTCCATCACTTAGCACACGCTGGGATCCCACGACCTGGGCACCGCCCCGAAGGCAGCGGCCCTGTGCGGCAGCTCAGCTGTAGGAATAGACATGCAAATGCCCAGCGTGGTTTCAACATTTTCCACGTTGTTTGCTTTGGCCTCTCCACTTTAAAAAGCTTGTGCACGAGTGTATCTGCACACGCGCACTCACACACAGCCAAACATGTGCAAACCGCTGCAGGAGGCCGGCCCTGGCCCGCTGGTCCAGGAGAGAGGCCAGCGAGGGACGCGTCTGCATTTACTCACATGCAGATTGGGTCCCAGTTTCCCGTCTTTGTTCCAGTTGGTTCTCTAAGGACGTCCCTTGTGGTTCCTCCGATGCGGGCCAGGTGGTAGGAGAGGTGCTGTCGCCAGTTCCGCCCGGGCAGCGGGGCGGTGTGGGAGGACGCGAGGGGGACAGCCGCCCGGGGAAAAGCGGTCGCAATAATCAAGATTTTCGTAGGCGACCGTCTTCATTGTGTCCGTCCGGTGGGGCGGTCCGCTGCTCGTCCGGGCCCCTCACTGCTGCCATGAGGCGTGGCCCTGAGGTGGGGGAGCCTACCGCACCCCCTTCCTGTGCTGGCCCTGGCTCCTGGCTCTCCTCCTAGGGCACCCCCAGATGACCCGGGACACTCACTGCAAAGCTTTGCAAGGAGGAAGAGGAAGAACGAGGGACTCGGGCTCCCCTGTGTTGCCCCTCCTCACGCATGCACATCGAGGGTGAAGGTTAATGGGACAAATTGTGTGTTAACAGGGAGGGCGTCCTTTGAACTGATGGGAAAGTCATGGAGCAGACTGTCTCACAGGGGAGGGCTTCCCCAAGGGTCCCCAGAAAGCTGGTGCCTCAGACAGGACAGCCTCGCCTGCTGCCTCGGGGGGCTGCACAGCGGCGTCACTTCCACGGCACCTCCCACCTCCAACCTGTTCCAGAACCTTCCCCACCTCCGAATCTCCTCAAACAACAGCCCCTCAGAAAGTAACCCACATGCTCTGCAGTCACATTTTTCTGGAGCTGAAAGTCCGGCCGAGCGAAGCCTGCAGGCAGAACCTCTGTCCCAGCCGCACGCACACCGGGGACACTCCTGCTGCAGCCCAGACCCCACGTCACCCTGCTGCCCTCTGGCTGAGCCAGGTCTCCCGGGAGCTGGTGACGTCCCCTCCAGCCTGTGCCTGGGGGCCACTCACTGCAGGCGCTTCGGTAACTCAGAGCTTTCGGGAGCCACCTGAGAGACGCTGATTGTCAGAGCAAGACTGTGACAGCGCCTCCTCTCTCCTCCTCAAGGGCATGGAGCGCTCGGTG
>PVJD01017626.1:0-16988 GCA_004026545.1 Mormoops blainvillei | reverse complement strand
ATAAATCTCAGAGCCATCACTTTTTTTTTTTTTGAACTTATTGATTTATAGAGAGAGAGAGAAAGAGAGAGAAACATCAATCTGTTTGTTGTTCTATTTATTCATTCGCTCGTTGGTGGATGCTGGTGTGTGCCCTGATCAGAGATCGAACCCACAAGCTTGGCATCATTTCATTTTGGGGGGTACATTTTTTAAAGTGCTCACTAAATTTTAAACATAAATACCAACCTTGGCTGTGCCTTTTTGTGTTTAGTTAAGTTTGGACTTTGATTTGACACAGCACAGGACAGGAGGGATGGGGTTTCCAGTGGCCAAAGGTGGCGAGTGGCCTCCCGCCTATGCCCTGTCCGTTCCAGATTCTTCCTTTGCATTCAGAAGGTTCCTGTGTCTGTGACCCTACCCTTCCTCTCCTCAGGCTCCCGTCACAGACTGGGAGCATCTGCCGTCCCAGCCCCTGTGGAGCCTGCAGCGGGGCGGGGACAGCCAGGGCAGACTCCCTGGGCGGGGGAGCCCGCCCCGCTGCCTCTGAGCCTTCTGTCTTGGCCGGTAATCTTATCCCATGAAGACTCTTCCGCCCCCCGCCCCCGTTTCTCTTGCTCTGTCTTCCCAACCCTGCTCCACTTGTGTTCATTGTGTCACTTCTGTCGCCCTGATTAGAGCTGTCTGACTCAAGGGGCGCCCACCTGAGGCTGGGATTAAGGATCAAAAGCAGGCCAAATGCGGCTGCCTGAGCCGCTCCGGCCCTCGCCTGTAAACACACTGAGGGCTCTGTCATTGACCCATCTGCTGCTTAGCTGGGTCGGATTCACTGTCTCTTAATTAGACACCGACTGTCCACCACCACCCTGCTCGCTAGGCACTACCAGGACGCCCTGCCCTCCGGAGTCAGTCCCCACGTCCCCACTCTCGGAATTCCTCATCTCCGCCTCCGGCCACCACAACCATCTCCTCCCGTTGGACGCTCAGCTGCGTAAGCTTCTGGCACCCGGCAGAATGGCCGGTTCCTCCCTCCTAGGTCTTCTTAAGCTGGGACCCTGGCCTGGAATGTCCCTCCTCTGAGACAGGTCAGCTCAGCTCATGGCTTCATCACAGCCAATGTCCATGCCCTCTGCTGTGTATCACCGGGCTGACCTGGGGGGCACTGACAAGTCCCAGGGCCCCGGTGCCACGCAGGAAGGTTCCAACTCAGGTCCTCCGGGGTGGGGCCTGGGTGTCAGCTTTTCTCATGCTTCACAGGTGACCCAGATGGAGGCCCCAAGCGAGGGGCCGCCCTCTCTCCCCAGGTCTGACCGAGCAGCCCTGTGGGTCTCTAGCAGAGCCTTGGGCACACCCAGAAAAATACGAACAGTCCCGAGAGCCAGTGCTGTGCCTGAGGCCAGAGCTACCTCCAAACCACCTGCCTTCTTCCCCATGGCTTCACACATTGACTGGTTCCACCTTGGCCAAGGAGGAAGCCGAGGCTCAGAGAGGCAGGACGAGGCAGAAGCTCTTCACGGGTGTCCCCGTCTCCAGACCAGGGGATTCCCGCTGGCAAGGATTGTGTTTTTCTCCCCACAGTGGATTGAATGGCGACCTCCAAAGAATGTATGCGCCCAGACGCACCTTGTGATCCCATTTGGAAGGACATTTCTAGTTGCTACCAGTTGGGGTGGGGGAGTTGTTACTGATGTCTAGTGGGTAGAGACGGGGGATGGCACCCACTCTCTGATAATGTATGGGTCCCACAAGAAAATAATTATTGGACCAAAAATGTGCCCGGGTTTAGAAAGCCTACCTAAGGGACTGTGGGCATGGCTGGATGGGAAAAGCATGGGAGAGGAGACCTGGTGGGCTCCCAGGTTGCCAGTCAGTGGGCATCGGGAAGGCGGTGCAGCTGCAGAGGTGGAGTCTGGGTACCAGGGTGGGGTTCGGTTTGGAGGAAGAGCCCTGTGATATGGGCAGAGCAGGAAGGAGGAAATGGCCACCAGTTCAGAAAGTCAAGCCTGGCTTCCTGGGGGTGAGACCCGTCCAGGCCCACAGGGTTCTGCACTTAGAAGTTCCATGTGCTTGGTTTCACGATCTGCTGTCGTGAACTTGAAATTCTTAACATTTGATCAAGGGGCACCAAGCACTCTTTCTGCGCCGGGCCCCGCAAATCATGCAATCTGTCCCAAAAAGAAATGATGGCCACTCTGACCAGGGGTTGAGAGCGGAAAAGAATTATGGTGAGAATCAACGTGACTTGGTGGGAGATGGACTTCGAGGGGAGGCGTAGAAAGGTACAGTGTTACCTCAGTGTTCCCAGCAAGGAAACCCATTCAGAGAGACAAAGGAAATCCCTGAAGCTCTCTCAGTGAGTGTCAGAGACGAGGCTCAAATTAAGATTTTTTTTGTGTGTGTAGATGTGCCTTCAGATGGGGCATCCAAACCAGGGCACTTTGAGAGTGAGAGGAGGTGCTACAAAAAAACGTGGCCCAAATTAAGTGAGAAGAGAATAAACCGGGCCCGCCCAGTGTGCCAGGGCGTGGCCCCTCCTGGGCGTCGTCAAAGCTTATACACGTGTGCATGGGTATAGCTCTTGCGATGGAAAAGCCGGTGCAGTAATAATCAACATAACGGTTTTGTGGCTACTAATTCTCTAACTTATATTATTTGCTTGTCCTGACTTTTTATTTACTTTTATGACCCCCGGTCCGTGGAAGCAATGACTTCTGAAAGCAGCTGACAAGCGCCGGAGGCGTGGAATGTGTCGGCCACGCTCATGTTTTTGATGTCTCTCTTCTGGTAAGCTGCTGGCCCAGGATATCTGCACGGGGCCCTTTGCAATGACATAGATAATAGATGCTCAGTCACCATCTCATTTTTTCAGCAGCCTGTGGCCGCCGGGATGGACAGGTTAGGTTTCCCAGAGACTGAGTTCATCAACCCACAGGTTAAGCTGCCGGTATATCTCATATTTGTGTATCTCTTTTCAGATCTTCTTAAACGGTATATGCATTTACGTTATTTTTTAAATTTTAAAAATTAAACATAATTTAATTATGTTTAATTTAATTGATTTTAGAGAGAGAGGAAGAAAGGGAGAGAGAGAAAGAGAGGAGACATCAATGGTTACCTCCCATAGGACAAGGGATCAAACCCACCACCCAGGTACGTGGACTGACCAGGAATCGAACCCCCAACCTTTTGGTGTAAGGGATGACACTCCAACCAACTGAACCACACCATCCAAGGACTGCATATGAACTGAGAATGCTCTTCTGTTTGACCAGAGTTGGTAACAGGAAGCTGTTCAAGTTGTGTCCCTTGAAAAACCTGCTCTCAAAAGCTGACGCTACTTCTCTGAGGTGGGGTCACAGCAACAGTCAAAATTGTGGGATGTCCAATGTGGAAGCTTGAGAGTCATCACTTGGGGCAGATGAAGCAGAAATTAGTGTCCTGTAAAGTTTTCCACAGGCTTTTTATGAGGAAGGTGAAGTGCCTGAAGAGAGGTAACATCAGAGAGTGTTAGGTCTAAATCTTTTTAAATGATAAAATTTACTCAGCACACAGCAAACGATGGCAAAGAATTGGATGAAGAGCATGACCCCCAGCTCTCCGTATGTTTGCCTATGGAATCACAGCTTCTCTCTCTCCCCCTCTCTCCTCACTGTCTCCCTTTGTAAATACATTGGTCTTTACAGATAAAGTTAAGACCTCTTACTCAGCCTTTGCCGAAACGTATCTTTCCCTTCTCTCCTTAAAGTCAAACAATCACCATATCACATCTATTACTTACCTTTCCCATGTGAATTGTATACTTTCTTTTATCCATAATCACAATGTATACTATTTTGCTTAATATTGAACTTTATATTGTTTGTATCATATGATAAAAATCATCCAGGACACTTCCTTTCCCCTCCCATTTTCCTTAAATACAGCAATTTTGAGACTTTCATCACATTGTTTCAGGCATCCCTGCTTCATTCACTGTAACCGCTGTATGCGTGATTTTAATATGTTCTCCTGTCAGTAGATATTTAAGTTGTTTTGATTTTCTGCTGTTACAGGCAAAGCCACCCTGAACATCACCGGCACGGCTGCCCAGCGTGCAGAGAGGTTTTCTAGGGCACGGACCTGGAAACGCAATGGCTGGGTCACAGGACTCGAGTACCTGCCATCTAACTGGATACGGCCATTTATTTTCCTAAGTGTTTGTACCAATTTATACTCCCCCAATTGTGTCTGAGAGGTCTCACTTAGACAAATCCTTGTCAAATATTAGTATTATCAATTTGTTTTTTAAAAAATTTTCATGCTTATGGTGTTTTTCTCTTTAATTTAGGTGATGTTGCAAATACTTTGATGTCACAAATCCTTTGACGTCTTTGGCATTTCCGATTTCCTCTTTGCTGAGTTGCTTATTGGTATCATTTTCCAAAGTTTTCTCTATGTCTGTTCATATTTTTAATTATCTTATAGTTTTTCTTTACATATTCTGAACACTGATGTCTTCTTGGTTATAGTCACTGCTTTGTCTTTTCTAATTTTATGGTCTCGTTAGTAAATTTTAGTAAAATTTATTTGTCTTTCCATTTTCATTCAAGATTTATGTATTCCGTATTAGAAAAAGAACTTTTGCCTGATTTAAGGACAGAAGATATTGTCTTTTTTTTTTCCTGAGATTTTACATTTAAACTTCGGTCTCTAACCCCCCTCAACGACACTTTTATGAATGGTGCCTACAGAACTCTGGTTCCTTTATTCACAAAGCACAGCCATTTGTCTCACATCACTCATCAGATAGTAGCCATTTCCAGACTGTGTCAGGGACTGAAAAACTAGCCATCACACTCGGTTTCTTTTCCTCCTTTTAGAAGCTGGACCTCTTACCCACAACCTCCCATGGAGTCTTATGGCGCCACATGACTGAATTAGAGCTGATGGCATATGGGTGGCCAGGAGGTGCACATGTCCAAGTCCAGCCCCTGAGAAAACTCATGCAAGTGGTACTTGCTGTCTTCTCTCCACCGGCTAGAGTTAGTAGGTTGAGGTGGACAAGGGGGCCATGCATGGAAGATGCTGTCTTTGGATCACGCAGTTGGGGAAAGTCACCTGCCAACCAGAGCTTCTCATGAAGTAGAACTAAATTTCTGTTGTGTTAAAACATGGTGGTCTTTATCTTTGGTACAGCATCTGGCACTTTCTGAAATAACAGCCTTGGCAAAGTGCATGGTCACCTAGGCCATAAATGGAGTTGCCAGGTATGCACGGGTCAGGTTCGGGATTTCAGTGTTTAATGTTGAGATTTATTTGTTTCCTGTACCCAAAACACTGTCTCATTGTTAGTATAACTTTATAATCAACGTCACATGAGAGGTTATGTCCCACCATGTTAGTCTTTAAAATGATCTTGGTTTTTCTTGGCCCCTTGTTCTATCACACACATTTTAGAATGAGTTGCCAAGCTCCATAGAACCCCCATTGAGATTTTTATTGGAGTAGCATTAAATTTATATATTAAATTGGGTATGACTGACATCTCAATAACATTGCAATATTCCAACATGGACATTGTGGGAATATATATATGTGTGTGTGTGTGTGTGTGTGTGTCCAACATGGACATTGTGGGAATATATAGATGTGTGTGTGTGTGTGTGTATGTATGTATATATATATATGCTTATTTTGGCATACAAATAATTGCATACACACACATAGCCATAGTAAAGGTTAGTAAATGGAATAGTTTCTATAGCATTGCAAACTTTTAGTTAGATTTATTACATAAGACTTTGTATTTTTTATTGTTACTGTAAATGATTTTTTAGAAAATTTTCTGAGCATACCTCTTTATAGAAATATGGGTGATTGAATAAATTGGACATGTATACAGCCAACTTGCTGAAATCCCTTATTAATTTTGATAATAAAAACAGTTCAGTTTCTTTTCTTATCATCTTCATGATTTAATTGACTTGTCTTGCTTCCTGTTCTAGCTATAGTTCAACAGTGTTTTCGACTATGTATTTCCATGGTAGCCACTTGTCTTTTATTTCATTATTAAGGGAATGTAAATGTTTCACTAGAGTGCGTGCTATTTTGGTTTCTTGAAAGTTAAGAGTTAATTTTTACTTCTGCTTTGCTAAGAGAGTTTTTAAAGTTATAAATGTGTTTTAAATGTTATCAATAGTTCTGCATCTATTGTTTATATAGTTTTACTCCTTTATTCTGTGAATATAATAAAATATATTAACTTGTCTTTTAATTTTAAATTGCCTTTATATTTCTAGGTGAAATTCAAATTGGTTTTTTTACACATTGCTTAATTCATTTTGTAGTATTTTATTTCAGACTATTTCACTTATCCTCATAAAATAAATGTATTCATAAATGAAATTGCCTATAATTTTTTCTTATAATTTCTTTCTCTAGTTTTGAGGTCAAGGTTATCTCAGACTCATAAAATAAAGTATGAAATATTCTCTTACTTTTTCTCTTGTGTTGATCAGGTAGGAGAAAGCAAATATTGAATCTTTCCTAGAATGGTAAAAAGCTCAGAAAAATCCTGAGGAAAAGAAGACTTCTGAGATAATAAAAAGAATTGTTCTCTATCAGAGTCCTATTTGGATGATTAGTGTGTAGTGACCTTGGAAAGCACTTTCTTTGATTGAACTTTCATGTCAAGTACATTAGCTTTTGTTTGTTTGTTTGTTCTTTAGCAATAATGACTAACTAGAGATTCAATGTCTTTAATTCTGGTTGAGTTTTCTAGTTGTTCATGAAGCATGTTTTATACATTTGGTATTTCTAGAAATTTTCCCATATATATGTTTTTAAAATTTATTGCATTTAGTTCATAGCTTTCTCTCGACACTTGATCTGTCACCAGATATAACTCTATTGTTTGGAAAGAGATCGATTATGATTTTATTCATGTTTTACTTATTTTAAATGTATTACTGTATTTCTGCCCCTATTTTTGATTTGTTCCTTTACGTCTTTTTTTAAGGTTGGCTTTTATGTTTTTCAAAGAGTTCTGGGTTTGGATGCTTCCATCACTGATTTTGTCTTTTTTTTCTAATTAAGGCAATTAAGGCTATTCATTTCCCTTTAAATCTTGCTTTAGCTGCATCACACAACTTTTTATCGTAGTAGAGTCATTTTAAATTCATCCTAATTATTTTCAGGTTTTTACTGTTATTTATCTTTTGATGTTTAAGTTATTTTTAAGTGTGCTTTACATTTACGAATGTGTGGGTACCACTCAGGTTCTCATCAGGGAAAACAGAACCACATTATGAATTTCAAAACAGGATTTAAGTAGTTGCAGATGTATTTAAAAAATGAAAGAGCAAAAATCAAACAGTGAGATAAGTCTGAAATAATAACTATAGACAGAGCTGCCACTCCCAGGACTGGAAAGAAACAGAGAAAGAGCTGGCGCTCAGGTCTCTGTGGAGCGGTGCCCTGCGGCTGTGGGGGGCCCTGGTGTGGCACAGGGATCGGTTTTGGGGGGGTTGATGGTGCCGTGAGCCTGGAAAACCTTATGCTGTCACGGTGAGGTGGGCAGGGGCAGAAAGACTGAAAGGGAGTCCCTTTTTCCCCTTCCCAGTTTTCAGCCTCCCTCTAGCACCTCCCATTGGCCAAAGCTTAGAGGAAGTCAAAGGACTGGAGAATTTGGGGAAGGGGGTTTGTAAAGTCCCAGCCCCAGCATCATACCGCAAAGCACCATCAGCGTTTTTTGAGCTAAAAGTCAGTAATTAATTAAGCAAAGTGCTATGCTTTTAAATTATTTTAAGTATTGATGTCTAACTCTGGTGCTCTTTTCTGTCTCCCTTGGTGCACTCAAAAGGCAGAATTTCTACGGGAGAGTTGAAACTGAAGCTGATTAGCACTGTCCCGCAGGGAGGAGCCGAGACTCAGCGCCTGCTGTGCCCTGATCTACAGCAGCCCTGGGCAGTCGAAGCAGAAGCCGAACCACATAAGCAAGGCCAAACCTCCGAGTAGCACGTTAAAATTAATAAAATGAAACCTGTGCGATTAATTTTAGTGATATATTTTACTCAGCTCAATGCATCCAGAATATGCGCCTTTTAACACGCAAAGAACCTGAAAAATATTGATCCTCTGTATGCCGTAAGTCTTTTGAAACCTAGTGCGTATTTTATACTTTTAGTACATTGCAGTTCAGGTGCTACATCTTCAGCAGAAATAATACGTATTCAGGTTTCACAGAATTTACCATTGAAAAATTTGATTCACATATCCAATTTGTTTCAAACATCGAGTTTTTCATTAACTAAATCAAGTATGGGTTTTTTTAATTAAAATTAGTTACAGTCAAATAAAATTAAAAGTGTTGGTCCTAATCCAGTAGCTACATTTCAGTCCCTGATGACCACTTGTATAGAGGCCGCCCTATGGGTAAGCACAGGTCTGGAAGGTTAATATCTAAAGACAGGTTGAGATACACATATTTCAAAGACTCCTCAGTTGGGGCAACTAGAATACTAAAAGGTCTTCCCTTTGGGCTTTAGAGATCAACAACAAACACAATTGCTTGAATGAAAAACTACAAAAACATTCTTCAAATTTTTTAATTCCTTCTTGCACTTTTAATCTATAATTGCAGATCTGAGGGATTATCAGCTCATCTATTCTTCCATCCATCCATCTATCCGGGCGTCCTTTTTTCTTCCGGTAGATGCTGCCTGAGCACAGACCTGCCATAGACTAGCCATGGTGACAGGCTCCAGACACAAAGATAAATAAGTTCTAGTCTCTACAATCCAGCAGGTGTAGCCATCTACATAAACAAGTTTTTGCAACTTGAGATAATAATATAATAAAAGTGTAAACAAAGCATACTGTGACAACGAGCGTGAGGGAGTGACAAGTTCCAGTGGTCAGTGGGAGGGACGTTCCTACGACAGGGAACAACAGCAAGTGCAAATCTGGGCTAAAACACTAGGTTGGGTGAGTGGGGGTGCGGTCGTGTAGAGGAGAGTAGAGGGAAAATGAGAAACTTGAGCTGGGCCTCATGCCCTGATAGCCTGGGTAGGGTGTTTGGGTTCCGTCTCCTGGGGGATGTGCAGCTGCTGAAAAGTGTTACCTAAGAAATGGCAAGAAATGGCAAGCTAAGACACGTGTTTGGAAAGATCACCCTCCAGGGGAGTGACGGGAAGCAGAAACAACAAACAACTGAACGCTCACGTTAGCTGCTCCGCTCTTTCCACAGGAAATGTCCTCTGTTCTCTGCTTTGCTCTGACCTTTGAGCACTTTAATTAACATTTCATACCCAGTATCTTAGCTACGGTTACCTGGACGTAAGCTGTCCCATGGTATAATCTTTAAAAAACTAGTTTACTTGCATCTACTGTTGAGAACCATAGTCTTCTGTGATAAGTGAGTTGGGAGTGAATCACTCAAGAGGTGGAGGCCATTGGCTGACTCTAGAGCTCACATGGTAGTTTTTCGTTTTATACTGCAGGGATATTTGACCTTCTAGTTGTTCTATCACTTCTCCATAATCATCAGATCAGCTAAGAAAATCCAGATAAATCCAGAAGACATTTTGAGCATCTACAACGTGTCTCTCAGAGGCTCCTCAGAGGTCCCTCAGAGGCGTGAGTCCCAGGTGCCCCCAGTGATAATCTCATCATTAACACACTGTTTGCTCGATCCACTCCCTTTCTTGCCTCACATCTGCACACCCACGCAGTGCTTCCTGGGTTACTTCCCAACTGATAACTTGCGCTCAGTCCAAAGTCCGATTTGATAGGAACCAGATTTTGATGGCTAACCCAACCAAGCTCAGTGCCCTTACCTGGTACAGACCCCAGCCCAGGAAGGGTCCTTCGTGGTTGTCATGGAAACACACCGCTGCTCCTCCCACTGGAATCTCTCTGCTTTGTGCAGATTCTGAGCCACTACACATGAGAACGTTTTCAGAGTTTATGTGGACATCTTCTCAAGAGTAAATGTGGAGCTATCTGGGGTGCAGTTTTGTACACCATTTAGCTGCACGACTCTACATTACTCAAAGCCCCCAGAAAGAATTCATGGTGTTAATAAAACATTTTATTTCAAATTTTATACATACCAAGTGAAGACACACAGACATTTCTGATGAAAGGGGTTTGTGATGACTTAAGGGCTGGGAGTGTCTCAACTCTACACACATTTATAAAAGCAAAAGGAACACATCTCAACTACATTTAGAAGAAGAAAACTAAGAAACAAAGAAGGAAGAGAATTTTTAAAAGCTTGAATTTAAATCATGGAGACTACATATATTTACTTAAAATGAATAATTAGACTAAATGCTAAGTTCTCGCTTTATAACTAAGCCGTTTAACAAATTTGTTTCCTGCCTTGAGTTCCATAAGAATATCAAGCCCTTGGATGCCAGGATCCTTGTGTCTCCGACAAAAATTGTGGACCCTCCAGAAGGCTGAGCTTCCAAGGATGAGATCTCCTTCCTTCTCCTAGGCCAACCATCCTGTTTAGGGATAAGAATGCAATGAATTCAGGGCTCAAGCATGCTTACTGGACACTGTCCAGTTCTATGTTTTCCACCATGGAGACATTCCTATAATGCACATTCCATAGTATCAGTGACAGTCTAGCATGTTTGCAGACTCTCATCTGAAGACTCCCCAGAGACAGAGACCCAATCACAATCATGGTTGTGTTTCAGCACTGTGCTTCCAGCTTAAGAAAAAATATGTAGACTGACAAGTTTGGACTTTTAATTTCATGATGAATTAAATCAGAAATGTTCTAATGCAAAAATCCATAGCTGTGTTCTAGTTTATAATTCAGCAAGTATGACTGCCCTGCCTCTGTCTATATATTGCCATTGGAGAGGGACCCAACACTGCCAAGGACCCAGATAGTCGAAGTCTTTGCTGCCAGAGCTGTCTCCCTCAGTGATGGCTTTAGACAGTCCACTGTCCGGAAGTCTGCAGTGGCCCCTTGGTTCAATGTTCCCTCTTCAGTTCGGTGTCCAAAAGCCTCCAAAAGAAGGCCCCAGCGTACTTTTCCACACTCATTCCCCCGTATGCTGTGGTAAGACTGGTTTCTTACTGTTTGCTGAACACACTGTCAGGATTCTTCTGATGGCAAGTAAGAGAATCAAGCATATACCTGCCCGAGCACAGCAAGAGAAGTTATTGGAGAGGGCGCCATTCTGAGACGTGCAATTGTTCTCCGGTTCTTCAAATCTGCCAGAAAGCTTAAATATTCCCGTTAATTATGGCAAGATTACAAGTTTAGGGAGGTGGGAAGGGCAAGAGTCTACACCAGGTCGCATTTAGGTCAACTTGACTCTGAACGCCTCCTAGGGGGAATGACTATGAGACCATACTGGCAATAGTGCCGCGGCTGGGTAATTCGTGCTGTTTTCGGAGAGAAATTAGAGAGGACTTGGGGGACACACAGTCAGCCTAGGTCCTTGCACATCCTAATTGTGTGGCTTTAGGAGAACCAGTTCATGTCTGTGTATTAAGCCAGGTTATACTTCCATGACAACTTAGTCCAAAATGCCAGTGTCTTAGCACAAAATAGGTTTATTTCTTACACACAAAGTGTCTCCTGGGGACATGCACCACACTTTCGGTCAGGAAGCAGGCTCAAAGGGGGCCTCCCCATGATGGGGCGGCACCTTCCAGAAGGCACAGCCACAATGGCTGCTGCCACAAAAGAGAAGATGTCTGAGAAGCTGTGTGCCACGTCTTCAGTGCTCAGCCCTGGATGCGACAAATGCCACTTTGCCCACAGTCCACTGGCCCCAGCCTCAAAGGGGCTGGGAGACAGAGCAAAACCAATGAAATAATCAGTGCATGCCCTTGTCTCCGTGCCTCAGTTTCCCAATTCTGCAAAGTGGAGATAGGAATATCTACCATACAAGGTTGGCCTGGAGATTAGTGGGAATTATTTTAAGGCATTTCCTAGTTTCTGAGCAACATCCTGGTGTTACTGTAGCACCAATAAGTTCCATCCAGTGCAGTTCCATTTGCAGAAATTCATCCATAAGTCGGCGGGGCAGGGGGGGGCGCTTATAGACACTAGATAATAAAGATAATTCTTATTTCATCAAATTTGTTAGAAGTTATCTCAAGCCTGTCTGGTGCCAGGCACTATTCTCAGGACTGCAGATGGTCCGGTGGGAATTAAGATTCAACTGGAAGTAACAGGAGCTAGGGCTGGTCCAAGAGGAGGAGAAATGTGGCAAATGCCCACATAACTGTATTATGAAAGCCGCTGAAGCACATGGAAAGGTGCTCAATGCTGTGAGCTGTTGGGGGGGCAGGGATCAGCACCACGAGATCCAGTTTCTCCTCCGTGGTTGCAGCTATGGTGAACTGAAACAGAAAATAACACGTGCTAGCAAGGGTGCAACAAAACAGAACCCTGTACAGGTCGCTGGTGAGAATATAGAGCGGTAATGACCCTGTGGAAAAAATGTTTGGAGAAAAGTATGAAAATTCCTCAGAAAGTTTTAAATGGAGTGAGCATATGACCCAACACTTCCATCTCAGAAGGTTGAATGAATTCTACTGAGGTCTCATTTAGGAGTCAAAGGGTCAAGGCAAAATCCCTATCCTTCTCTTTCCCCCAAATCCCAAGTCTCTGCCTTGGAAAATGAAGGTTTTGCTCCCATCAGAAACTCGATGCTGCATCTTTAAGATTTGCCACGTTCCACTGGAAAACTGAGCCATTTCTTTCCACCCTCTCAGACCAATACTGCAGCTTACAATTCCTTTCGTATCCAAAAAAGTGAAATATCTAGGACAGTGAAGTGATCAGGAAGGAAGCTGCATCGTGCGCATGTTTAATATATTGACTAGAATAAAATGAAATGAAGGCATGGGAAACCGTGGGAATGTTTGAAGAGACCACACCTTTTTCTTTTCATTGACTTCTTTGTATTTCAGATCCTGACCCTGCCTCTGAGCCATGACGTTTTGCTGTGTGTATTTTATTGGAATTTTCTTTTGTTTCTAAGGTACAGATCTGTAAGTATATTTTCAACTAAATAATTTAGTTTGAAAGAAGCCACCTTGCTGTATTCCCCCCTTACCAGGGTGTCCGGTCCACGGCCCAAGGGCCACACGTGGCCCAGGATGGCTATGAATGTGGCCCAACCCAAAACTGTAAATTTACTTAAAACCTTTTTTTTTTGCTTCTCATCAGTTTTCATTAGTGTTTGCATATTTAATGTGTGGCCCAAGACAACTCTTCTTCTTCCACTGTGGCCCAGAGATACCCAAAGGTTGGACACCCCTGTTATGATTCCCAGACTTGCACAACATCAATTGTTCATGACTGGTCTATGGAAGTGAAATAGACTGGCTGGTCTGAAATTAAATTGAGTCAAAACTGTGCAAAGCGTGGGTTCTAGAAGCGACGTGAACTATCAAGCCTCACTGTTTCAAACCCGGCTTGCCAAACCCATACTTGGTTTCAAAGCAGACTTAGACAGACACTTGACAATACCTGACACTTACAGATGGGTACTCGATCCTACAGTTCTTTGATTTGCATATCAAGATTTCAGGAAAATGACAATCTGGCTGAGGACCCACTTCGTGGGCTACAAATTTTAAAAATATATGTTTCATCAGTTGTCCTCTGAGCTTCGACAGGATAAATCCATCCTCAAATTTATCTCCATTGCTTTAAATGTCTAATTTGAGTGTTCAGCCTCTGAAATCAATTTCAGATGTCTCTGGGGATCTGGAACAAATAGCTCGCCTGCACTGTATTAAGTTTGAGCCGGGGAGGGGAACGACTTCGCCTTTCACATACTATCAGTAAGATGAAATGACAGCGAAAAGAGAATGGGAAAGAAACCTGACATGTTTTAGGGAACATTAGCATCTCTTAACTATTAATATTATTTAGCATTCATTATTCACAGAACAGGACAACCTGACTTTGACCTCACTTTTGAAAAAAAAATATATTGATTGTCATGGAGATAGCCTTGCAATGAGCCTGAGGCAGGTTGGAATCAGCGCTGGAACCCAGAGGTCGGGTCCCCGGCACCCCTTCAGCTGGTCTTGGCGTTAGTTGCATGAGGACGAGGCACACATAGGCCCCAGGAGCTACCTCCTTCCACGGCGAATGGATCTGAGGAGGATCCCTTCTTTGCCAGCATGTGGTGGGGCTGATACTAAAAAAAGAAGAAGGAGAAAGAAAGAAATGCCCTGTTGCTCCTGGGGAAAGTGGCAAAGAGATGGCTTCCCTGGAGCTGGGATCTATTAAGTCTCTTGGAATAGGAGCGTTTGCCCATCACTGTCAGCAAGGATAATTGGCACAAACAGAATACAGAGTTTGCTATTAAAGAACCCAAACTTGGGCAAAATGGAAAATACAGCTTTCCATCCCAGGAACATGTAGCCAGAGGGAAAGTTTCTATTTTGCAAACTGGGCTGCTTCACATATGAGAGACTTTGGTCCAGGAAAAAAAAAATTTCCTTTTGTAATAATGGAAAGTGGTAGAAAATGGGACCAGAGCTTCAGGAGGCTAGGTTGGAAACCTCCCTCTTCCGTCTCAGCATTTGCAAGCTTCTGCACGTGGGATCTCACAGGAGCGGTGAGCATCTGCTACAACATGGGGAAATGCCCCTGGAATATACCAGATTTTAACACAGTACAGATAGGAGTTAGTTGTCAGGGTGGGCCATAGGTCCCCCGGAAATGTGTACATCCTAGTCCCTGGAGCCAGTGGATGTGTTACCTTACATGACAACGGAAGAGGGGTTCATGGCATATGCAATGTAGTTAAGGATCTTGAAATGGGGAAATGATCCTGGGTTATGTGAAAGGAACCAAAATGTGATCAAAAATGTCCCTGTAAGAAGGAGGCGGTAGGAGATTTGACACACACATAGAGGGTGTGACCACAAGCCAAGCAGTGTTGGTGGCTCTCATTGGGAGAAACTGTTTCCAGAGGGAACGTAGACCTGCTGACACCTTGATTCAGCTCAGGGACGCCAATGACTTCGATTTCAAACCTCTGGCTTCCAAAGCTGTGGGAGAACAACTTCCTGTTGTTTGAAGCCAGAAGGTCTGTGGTCATTTGTTACAACAGCCACAGAAAACTGATAAGTTTACAAATATGAGTCTCTTTTAACATTACAAATGTCATTTTTTTAATGCGATTTTTGAGTGACCGTTTTCAGGTAGAACCTGTTCTCATGAAACAGCGTCCCCTAGAAATACTCTGTCAGCAGCCCTGGGTGGACTTCCAGGTTCCATTTGCACACCCCGTGCCCCCCAGGACATATCTCTCTATTGCTTTCATTGTCTGCCCTGGAAGCTGCCAGCTGGGCACAATAATTTCTGTCCCGCTGCCTTGAAGTGTTCTTTTGAAGAGAGGGCAGAGGAGGACTGGGAAGCTTTCCATGAGACGGTGGTCCGACCTCACGTAAAAGGCAGGCTAACAGAAGGGCGCATGCCCTTGGCATCTGAAATGTGTTTTCCAGGTTACTCCGTTTCTGTAGGATGCTCAGCCCCACCTTCACACAGCACGTCAGTTTCGTGGTTGACACTTGGTGATTTGTGGATTACCCACCCCCTTTTAGGAAACAGGCCTGGAGAACAGCGAGCCTCTGTTTTATTCCCGGTGCAGTTCCAGCCTCTGGAATATAAGAGGAGCTCACTAAGCATTTGTTGAATAATTGAGTGAATGAATGAATGAGTGGTCGATCTTCAATTCCCATCAGAACCATGAATATTCATACTTCTTCTTTCCTCTGGTTTTCCTTCTTTTCTTATTGAGAAAATTATCGAGTCCTATTCAGGGATGAGCTCTGTGCTGGACCCCGTGTTACAGCAACGAGTGTCTGCCCTTGAGCCCCCACTGTGGAGTAAGAGAGAAAGATAAAGAAATAGGAACATGCGATCTTGAGAGAGGGCCATAAATATTACAGAAGGCTTCCCAAGGCAGTGTGGACAGAGTTTTGATGGAGTTTGGCAAAGAGGATGAAGGTATACCAGGCAGAGGAATGTGCAAAGAAATGGAATCTCATGAGCAATTCAAGTCAGGGGACATTCACCAGCTCCCTTCAAACACGCGGCATGGCGAGGGACGTGGGGCCTGGTGGGGGCTGCCGGTCCCGGACCACAGGACTGGGAGGGTAGAGGTCAGGAGCAGGAGCTCTGGAATGAGAAAGCACTTGCATCCCAGGATTTTCACTCCCAAGTTACAATGACAACACCTCCAGCAGATGTGCAAAAGGACCAGTTATGTCCAGTGTCCCCCCAAAATTATCAAAGAATCTCCCTTGCATTATCAAAACTATCCCAGTTCCAACGATCAATTATGTGGCCACCCATTCCCAGGTATATTCCCAAATTGGTTAGCTTCTATGACCTTCAGTTGGGTTACTGGGTTCACCAGCAAAGTAACAATACTACTCTACAGCATGGTCGTGAGAATTAAATGAGATAATTTGTGCAGAACTTACTTCTTTGCAGCATATAAAACATACTCTATAAATCATAGTGTTATTATAACACCAGTTCGAAGAATCCTTTCCCCCGCCCCCCAGACAATGTGGAATTATCTAAGATTTAGTAGAAGAGCCACATGACCAGATGGCTCCTCAATGGTCGTGGGCCACCGCGGGTGGCTGGCGGTTTGCCTGTCCAAACCTCATCAGAGACTCTTAATGAGTTTTCTCTCACTTTCATCCATTCACTCACTTGTGCAATTGAAAAGCAGTATTTCTCCATAACTTTTCATGAACCTGCTGACCTTAAAACAGCCACTGACCTCCTCTCTGCATCACTTTTCTCATCTATAAAATCACTAAACTTCCCACCTCATGGTGCTCTTAAAAAGTGGGAGGTGGGGAGAGGTGGAGCTGGGGAAAGTGGTGGAGGGAAAATGTTGACGTGGGGATGATGGGATGGGGTGCAGGGCAGAGGGGATAAAGGGGAGAAAAAAATGAGATAACTGTAATAGCATAATCAATAAAATATACCAAGAAAATCGCAAGAAAAAAAA
>PVJD01017625.1:0-16965 GCA_004026545.1 Mormoops blainvillei | reverse complement strand
ACTAGACGTTCCTCACAGTGTTGGTGGAGACGCCTCAGATGCTGGTTAGACGTGCCAGTTGGGCGGAAGAGCAGGGCCTCCTGGGATGTCCCTGGGACATGTGTCCAAGGCTCTTCAATTTGTATATTTCTAGGGATGGGAAGCATAGCAACATCCCAGTTTCCACTGCCCAGTGGCCCGAAGTCCTGAGTAGGGTCTAGCCCAGCTCTGAAGAGCCCCTCAGGTCTGGACCGGGCTGCCTGTGACTCACCCAGAGAGAGACAAACTGGTGGCCGAGCCCACTGGCATTGCTGGGGATTCCGGGTCGCTCGCCTTCAGGATGGACAGGCGCTGAGTTGACACATATGAAAGGTCACAGGTTAACCCAAGCAGGCCTAGCACACGGCTAAGAGATGTGGGTAGCTCCGAGGAGCAGGGATACTAATCACTTTGATCGTATTTGTTCCACTGGAGGGAAAGCTGTGGCGGAAGAACTCAAGATCGTCATTAGTTTCCGAAACAGCTGCCTTGGCCTTTTCGTATGTCCTATTGAAGATAGGCCGATACTCAGAGTATGAACTTTTCCTTGGGAAAAGCAGGCAGTGGCCATTAGCCGCAGGAATAGCTCGCTCCTTCTTGCATTTAAGGAATAAAGCCCTGCAAGTATTACTGATTCCCAGCTTTGTTTCTGAGTCGCCGACAGCCTCTCAGGACGGCGGGCAGTGAGGCACTGCTGCTCCTGTTGGGACTGCGCCGACGGCCGAATTAGCCCAGCTATTGGACTGAGAGGCAGCAGGGGAAGAGCATCGTAACCATTGGCCACCGATAAAAAGGGAGTAAAAGAGTGAGGTGAGGTGGGAGCGTTGAATCAAGAGGAGGTTTCCTTAGGTCTTAGACCCAGCTTCATCTCTCCGTCTTTTTGCCCCTATGAAACAATCCTCAGAAGCTGAGAACGGCAACCTCAGCTCGGTGTTGAACTCTCTACTTAAACCAGTGTGAGTTCTTAGGGTCCATTTGGGTCCATGTCTGCGGTTAAACCACGTCAGTGAATCAAGCAGCTGTGTGAGGGCTTAAATAAGACACTTCTGTCTCCAGGAGGTCAGTGTGCTCCCCCATGTTAAGGCCGCACGGCCTCTGACATCATGGAACCTTATTTGCTGATTCATTTCAGGATATGAATGAGCCATCGAACTTTGTGGATGGATCTGTCGGGGGCTGCCGCGATGAAATTCTTAATAAACCACCTTATATGCCACGTATGTAAAGCGATTACTTCCTTAAATTACCTCCCTGCTCAAAAACCTTGAAAGTTTTCCCCTTGTTGTGAAAGCGAAGCCTCATTTTGGAGAAAGAAAACACTCTCAAACATGAGATAAAATCACAAAGAGAATAACCTTGAATAAGTGCAAGTCAATTACTAATCAAGCATAGAAATAATGACTTGATGTGCTGTTAAAGAAACCAAGCAATGTTGAGTGCACCTGATTACATTAGTAACTATGAACTGATTGCTAAAACTGTAAACAACCCCCCGCCCCCAACACACACACATGTCCTGGTTGTCCTATAGTACAAACAAAGAGAGAACCATAGGCCTTGGGAATCAAAGGCATCTCGGAAAGTTGAACTCTCTCACCGTACAGAAACATGGGGAAGGAAGTGACTCACCTAACTAAAAGCACCGTGCCAGTAATTTGTGACAAGAAATCCGGAAATCAAGTTTTTTAATGTTTAAGTCAGAGCTATGCTTCCTGTTGTTTGGTAACTTAACTCCTTCCTTGGTTCCTCCCTTCCTCCCTCCCGTCCTCCCTTCCTTCGTTCCTTCTTTCCTTCTTTTGAGCCTTCCCCCCTTAATTTAATATTTGTGTATCAGGCAAGTACTGACAAATCAGAACGATTTACTGATGTTAATACAAATGTGATTGAAACCAGATCTATTCCCTTGAGAACATTACCATCTAGTGGAAGGCACCGTTGTGACACCGAAGCGGCGTATGATGCTGAAGAAGGGGCTGTGACAGTGCTCTCCCGTTTTATTAGAGTTGGACCAAAAAGAGAGCTGCTTTCACCAGCTCCATTCCCTTTCCTTCCCCTTCATTAGTTATAAGGCCACAGAACATTGATTTTTTTTTTTTTTAGATAAAAGAAATTCTTGGAATTGGAGTTGTTACTGGTAACAGAGTTGTTGATTGAAGCAAAGCAATGCCAAGATGATGGGCATTTCTAGCGAATGGGCAGCTCAGATTGTTCAGAACGTAACTCGACATTTCCTCTCAGATTTGGAGTCCAGGGACCGGGGTCTGAGCAGCAAGACCCTGTGCATGGAGGGCGAGCACATCCTGCCCGACGGCTCCCGGGTGCGGCACTACGACGTGCACAGCCTGTATGGGTGGTCCCAGACCAGACCCACGTACGAGTGAGTGTGTTCGGTCATTTCCACACTTGTTACTTTTGTGCAGTCATATTTAGAGGGATTCAAGTTTAATGGATGAAGGTCAGAATATCAGGAGTGGTTTCCCAAGCAACCGCACCACCTTGGAGCCGTATTAACCAAGTAGGTTGCTAAATTCACCTTTCTAAAGTGCGCAGGTACTAGGCATTGCTGCAATGGCGATCTTACTATAATATATAAATGGATCAAATTAACATGTTGTGTACCTGAAATTTACACAACATTATATGTCAAATATACTTCATTAAAAAAAATAAGGTAAGCAGCCATGGCTGGTGTGGCTCAGTGGATTGAGTGCTGACTTGCAAACCAAAGGGTCACTGGTTCGATTCCCAGTCAGGGCACATGCCTGAGTTGCATGCCAGGCCCCCAGTAGGGGGCGCACAAGAGGCAACCACACTTTGATGTGTCTCTCTCCCTCTCTCCTTCCCTTCCCCTCTCTCTAAAAATAAATAAAGTCTTAAAAAAAATAAGGTAGGTAGTTCCCCTGTGTTAGTATACCCACAGAGTCGTGTAGCAATAACTACCAGTTAGCCATCATTCCCCACCTTTGTCCCCACCGCCTGAGCCCTGGAACCACCGCTCTACTTTCTATCTATATAGATTGCTAATCCGGACATTTCATATAAATAGAATCATACCACATATGGCCTTTTGTGTTCCTTTTCAAGATTGTTTTTGTCATTCTGGGTCCCTTACATTTTATATAAATTTTAGGCTTAGCTGGCCAATTTCTGTGGAACAGTAACAGGAATGTTGTTAGGGATTACACTGGATACGCAGAGCTATTTGGGGAGCATTGCCATCTTAATAATACTGTCTTTTGATCCATTGACATAGGATATCTTTCCATTTCTTTATATCTCATTTAATTTCTTTCAGCAACATTTTATAGTTTTCAGTGTATAAATTCCTGGGCATTATTTTTTTAAATATTTTTTTCTACCCCCTTTCTTTTCTCTTTCTAAGAGTCCAGCTATGTGTGTGTTGTTGGTACATTTGATGGTCTCCGAAATTCTGTTTACTTTTCTTCATTCTTTGTGTTATTTAGACTGACTCATATGTATTGACCTATCTTCAATTTTGCTGATTCTTTTTTCTTCTAGGGCAAATTTGATGTTGAGCACGATTTTAATTTTAATGTTAGTTTTTGTATTTTTGAACTCCAGAATTTCTATTCGTTCCTTTTTAAATAAGTGCTGTCTCTTTATGGACACCTTCTATTTAGTAGGAAATGATCGTCATACTTTCTGTTAATTATTTAATATGGTTCCCTTTAGCTCTTTGAACATGTAATAACTAGCTTAAGGTCTTCGTCTGTTAAGCCTCTCAGCAACATTTTCTGTGGCTGCTTTTTTTTCTGTGTGTAGAGCACATTTTCATGGTCTTTTTTTTTTTTTTTTGCATGATAATGTTAAATAATACATTGTAACAACTCTGGCATAAAAATATATCCCCACAGGGTTCGTTGTTTCGTTGTTGCTGTGTTTGTTTTTTCACTTTTTGCTTATTTGTTCCGCAACTTTTCGGTCTAATTCTGTAGATTCTGGGGGCATAGAAAGAACTTCCAGTTAAAATTTTCTAACACAAACGTTCTCAAAGGGAGGCCAGCGTTGGGTCTTAGAATCAAGAAGACGCCTGCCTCAAGTTAGCCATCTTAGTCATCTTCAGTGCTTTGCCTCTGTGTCTTGCACCCCTTGTGAAGGTGGTAAAAGATTAGAAGACACACCTTCCAGCTTCAGGCAGTTTGTAAGACAGCCTTGTACTGCCTATTTGCCCGGGCCTTTGGGTTCAGCCAGAAGCCAGTCCCGGGAGCCCCCTCCTTCCCTGGCTGTTTCTTGGGCACGCACAAAGCCTTGCGCTTTTGCAGTCTTTTAGATCCTCGGGAAATATAGGAACGTCACCAAGTTCTCCATGGTGATGGTGGACGTGCTGTCTGGTCCACCCAGCCCTGCTGCCGGTGGCTTACACTGCAAACGCCCCAGGGCCTGGTCCTCTTTCTGGCTAACCTGGGGCTCAAGAAACCCTTTCTTTCCAAAAAACTTTTGGCTGTGAAAGGTTTTTTGTCTGTTTGTTTGTTTTTAATAGGTTCTAATTCTCCAGGATTGACTTTTAAATTCCTAGCCAAGTTTTCGTTTGCCCCAACTGAAACCGCAGCCTGGGTACCTGTGATCTTGCCAGGAAATTACTGTTTTAGTCCTCCTTTGGTCCGGGAGGAGGAATTTTTCTCTCTCTGCTGAACTGAGCTCTGAGTCTAACCAAATAGCCATAACACTGGGAATGGAGATTTTTCCAGAGGACTGGAAGTTAGAAATAAAAATGTTACTGTGCTCTGGGGATGGGGCTTTTAACAGAGCTCCAAAAAAGGGCCGAGCTCTCAGTTTGCTGCAAGGCTGCTGGCTTTTGGAACCAATGATCTAGAGAAGGACCAGGCTGGAAATAGGCCACGTTAAAATCCCATATAACTCACTGTCTTGCCATGATTTAGTAGTTTCTCTTGGATAGACGATTTTTTTTTCTTCTTTGCGTGGCTGGTTAATTTCTGAAGTTCTGAACTGGTCAGTGACAGAGTTCTTTGCGTCACTCCTATGCAGTTTTACTCGATATCCCTGCCTATAGCAGGCCTGTATTCTCTCTCACTCACACATGTGCACGCGTGCACACAATCTCCATCCATTTTTAGATTTATTTTGGTGTGAAATATTGGAAGTGACCTAAGTGGGTTAGTCTCCACTACACTCGCTGGCTTCTTTTCCTGACATCATTTATTGAATAATTCATCTGTGTCTATTGATTTGTGATGCTTTATTTAGCAAATATTTGTATTGCATTACATACCAGCATCCGTTAATAGACTTTCTCTTTGGTTCCATTGATTTTCCCCTTACTCAATTGTTTTTATCTTCTGACTGAGGCTGCATGCAGGAGGCCAACCTCCAATCAAGAAATATTTAAACATCTTTTCTGTATGTTTGTCTCTGTGTGCAAACTTGATTCTGCTTTTTGAGGAGTTGCTTGGGAGAGTGAATATTTAAAAAAAAAAAAAAAGTTATTTGGACCCCGTATCTGCCTCCTTGCTCTTCAAGTGGCTTTTGACAAATCACCTCGCTTCTCTGAGCCTCAGTTTCCGAACAGTACAAGGAGGTGAAGGGAACCTTCCTTGTGAGGTAGCGAGACACGCACATGAAAGTAACTGGTGTAATACCTGGAATAGAGTACTTGCTCCATAAATACATCAGCCCTACACTTCACCCCACCCCTCCTCCTACCTCCATGTGGACAGCTAGTTAACTCGATTTTCTTTTTAGAGAAAGGAAATCCACACTTTAGGCGATGCGCCTCTCTAGTTGTCTGGCTCTGAGGTTCCCCAGGAATCTTAGCATCGCTTTTAAATAGCAGGTGCTTCGAGGAAAGAAGCTCTCTGGTTAGATTTAGCCCCTGCTGCCACCTGCTACTCCGGGCTGAAGCGGTGCTCTGTAATGGAGTCCCATGGCTGTCCCGTCCGTCCTCCAATTCACCTTCATTTTACCTCCTTGTGTCCCTCCAACCAGAGCTGTGCGGGAGGTGACAGGACAGCGAGGGGTTGTCATCACCCGCTCCACGTTCCCCTCGTCCGGCCGCTGGGCAGGACACTGGCTGGGAGACAATACGGCTGCGTGGGACCAGCTGAAGAAGTCTATCATCGGTGCGTGGCTTATCCCAGGGGCCTCTGTGTGGCTTATGTCTAATCGTCATCCCTGTGGGCAGTGTCACCAGCAGGTGCTAAGTTCTCAAGGGGTGTGAGTTTTAGTCTGTACCCATATTTTTATTTGTTCACTACAACTGGGGCACAGAAGAGACAGGGCAAAGCTACCCTCCAAAAGAGCTGCTTAGCCCAACACGGCTGTATCTTCTCGTTGCAGGCATGATGGAGTTCAGTCTCTTTGGAATACCTTATGTAAGTCATATGGGGACCGTTGCTTATTAGCGGTCGGATTTCAGGGTGTCTGCAACATACAACAGTCCTATCTCCTGCCTCGATTTTGCATCTTCTCAGACAGGCGCAGATATCTGTGGGTTCTTTGGAGATGCTGACTATGAGATGTGTGTTCGCTGGATGCAGCTGGGGGCCTTTTATCCATTTTCCAGGAACCACAACACCATCGGGACGAGGGTGAGGCCGTTTACTCTGCAGGTGTTCTGTGTCCTCAAATTGCAACTTTTCGTTTGATGCTCAAAATTCCCACAATTGTTTATTGAGAAAACTCCCGCCAATCAACAGAACCCTCATATCTTAAGAAAAACCACTGAGTTCAAAAACCCATAATTATCACCAACGATTTGCAAGAATGTCCTTTCTCTCATCTGTCAGTGGAGTTGTCGATGGTGCCCTATGGGGCTGAAATTAAGGAAGCCACCTTTGCCTTTAAGAATAGCGAGTATGTATTTTGCTCAAATCCATCCCAGAGATGTTAGCACTTCCCAGAGACCCATCTCCGCACATGTGCAGGGCCAAGACTAGACCTGAGCAGGGGACTGAGGGGCCCGTGGTAAAGAGGAGGAGGCAAGGCACTCCGGGCTCGTAAGAAGGTGGGCGTGGGGGAAGGGCGGGCTAGAAATGAAGGGAGGAGCGATGTGAAGCCCACCTAAGGGGCACGTGCCTTCTGGTGCTTTTCTGATGTCACTAGGACAGAGTGAAAAAGAGGCACTCTTTCCTGTGCTCCTTTATCCCCTCAGAGACAAGACCCTGTGGCCTGGAACGCCACCTTTGAGGAATACGCAAGACAAGCCCTCCAGACCAGATACAGCCTGCTGCCGTACCTCTACACCCTGATGCACAGAGCCCACGTGGAGGGTGGCACTGTCGTGCGCCCCCTTCTCCATGAGTGAGTGTGGCCTGTGTCCCCACGCGGCCGACCTGGGTGTGGCCTGTGAATAACCTTCTGTCGCAGTCATCACGGTCTGAGTAGACTTTTATACTTACTTTTTAAGGTTTAGAGAGGACAGAACAACGTGGGATATAGACCATCAGTTCATGCTGGGCCCCGCCGTCTTAGTGAGCCCCGTGCTGCAAAGCGTGAGTGTTCCATCCTGGAGTATGAACCCTCCAACCACGTAATCTAAGGAATGGGAAGGGTGTTTAAAGGCCATCTCGTCCAGCCCACTATTTCTAGAACATTTGAGGGAAATTTTGTTCTTTTTTTCAAAGTCTCCATTAACGAAAACCTAACCTCAGTAGATTTCTTGTTTGTTTGTTTTTTTAATTTGTTTTTTAATCCTCAAGTGCATGCTTATTGATTTTTGAGAGAGGGAAAGGGGGGGCAGAGGGGGAGAGAGAGAGAAAGGGGGAGGGGGGAGAGAGTGAGAGAGAGAGAGAGAGAGAGAGAGAGAGAGAGAGAGAGAGAGAAACATCAATGTAAGGGAGAAATATAGACCAGTTGCCTTTCGTATGCACCCTGACCAGGGATTGAACTTGCAACCTACATATGTGCCCTGACTGGGAATTGAACCCATGACCTTTGGGTGTATGGGACAATGCTCCAACCCACTGAGCCATACTGGCCAGGGCTGATTTCTTATTTTAATGCCTTACCACCTGGCATCCTTATAAAGTTGACCTTTTTAAAGAATTTTATTTTCTGTGTGTTGGAAACGAATTTCCCAGGCTCCTTCTCAACAGAACTCCCCAAGCTCCTAAAACCATTAACGAAATTCCCATTTTTATGTGAATGCTACAGAAAGAATTTTTAAAATTAAAATTGAATTGCTGAGATATCCCTCAGGACCCGTCGATTTTCTGTTTCAGAACACAGCTGAGGTCCGAGCCTATTTTCCCGCAGCCCGTTGGTATGACTACGGCACGGTAAGGACTCACGAATATTCTGTGAGGGGCCGGGTTGGCCCGTGCGGGCCGCAGCCGTGGCCGGGGTTTCCTCCTGACTTCCAGGCACCCGTTTGACGAGGCACTAATAGCGTTTAACCTTCTAGCCCTGCAACGTTTCTTTAAATAAAAGTATCCAGAAAAGCGTAACTAGGTAAAATCTGACTCCCGTATCACCTTGAGTCCTCCCCCATCCCCCACCTTTTCTGGAGACTGAAGAGAAAAGCCTAGATTTCCAGAGTTTCCAGCAAAGCGGAAAATTGGAGATTTCCTTTTTCGATGGGCAGTGCTTTGCCGACGTCCCAGCACACTCCCTCGGGAAGGACGGACTTGTGAAGCACGCGTTCATGTCCCCGTCACCAGTCCTTGCCTGTGTTCTCCATTTTAGAGATCTGGCAACGTTTCGACTGGTGAGTGGAGAACCCTGAAGGCTCCCCTCGACCGCATCAACCTTCACATCAGAGGAGGCTACATCTTGCCTTGCCAAGAGGCTGGAATGAACACCCACTCCAGGTGAGAGAGATACGGTGCCTGACGGCCTCCTGCTGGCGTCATGCGGGGGCTCGTGGGGGCTGCCCACCCCATCTGGGGCTCGGTGCGTAAGTAAAACTGTGTCCTGGGCAGTTTGGTCCTCTGATTCTGTGAGTACCTTCTGAGTGGGACCTGGCAGAGGAAGGATTCACCCAGAGCCTGCGGTGATGAAGATGGTTTCTTGGGCTCTGTGTCAGAGGGCGGGGCAAACATTTTCCAGGCGTCCCCGCATGTGCCTTTTTGTGTACTATGAAAAATTTGGGACATACTGATGAGCTCTTTGATTTACGATGGCTGTCCAGGGTTTTAGTGCTCCTTCCTTGTTCTGGAAGCTACTAAAAGGTGTGTTTTTGTTTTCATTTATTTATGGGGTGTCTTCTTCTTATAAAGTAGTAGTTTCTCATCATATGGCTTATAACATGTATTATGGGTAAAGGATGTGTATTTGACTTTTGAAAGTTGAAGTTTTACCAAATGTTTCATTAAACTTTAAATATTATTTCTATTAGCTTTTAATTATTTTGTGTTGTATCTCATATTACCTATTTTTGGAGGTTTATGTGCATTTTAACTCCATTACCTTCTGTTGTTGTTGTTGTTCTGGGTGAATAATGTTTTCCACAGACACTGTGTTTTATTTTTACAACTTATTTTCTAAAGAAAAATAACTTCTTTTTTCGTAGTCGACAAAAATTGATGACATTGATCGTTGCTTTGGATGACAGTGGGGAGGCTGAGGGCCAGATGTTCTGGGATGATGGAGAAAGCATCGGTGAGTTTGAGTGTCCCTGATTCCCCACACGTCTCTCAGAAAAACCACACCCCGGGGCTCGGGATAGAATGGACAGAAGCCAAATCTATCTCATTTCTGCTACTGTTAGAAGTGATGGCGTTGGGAGAATTTTTGCAACTTTTGCCTGCTCATTTTGATGTCACACCGTAATTATTGTAGAAGAGTATGTGATTCCCCAGCTTTGTAGGTTCAGCAAACTGATATTGTAGATTCAACTAGGGTGAACTCTCTCTGCGTAACTGTCTCAGTCTGATTGAAAAAAAAGAAAAAGAAGAAGTGAGGATGCAAATACCCGGCTGACAGTTCATTCATTCTCGGTGGTCCACAGACCTGGCTGTATTATTTGGGCTGGGCACGTATAACCAGACACCCTTTCCTCCTAAAAAGACCCACCCAGGAGACAGATGAGAGCTTAGAAAATTTCCTAGTGTCTCAGAAACAGGGAATTATATGTTGTCAAAAGACACCTCCATCAAAGAAATATTACTGCATATGCTTTCTGTCCTCAGTCGGGGGACATGATTTAGGTCATTGGCATTTGTTGCTGTAATCAGAACACCATCTCCCTGAGACATTTCTGTGGAAATACTGATGCACTATTAACCAGTCAACCAGCCAGCCGCATTCTCCAATACTTATTACTGTGGACCATTCTAATCTTGTAACGTGTCACGTTTTCCAAAATTACAGCTTATTTTTCACTAGTAATATTTCTAAAGGTTTCCTAGAAACACTACTATAATTAGCATAGTCCATTGAGGTTATGCTATCATTTATCTAACTTCCTATAATTATTCTCTATACAGTTTTTATTTTTGTAAATAACATCCTTGAGTATTAACCTTTGTTTTTATTTCAGGCTATTTACATAGAATAGAGTCCTAGAAGTGACATTACTGTTTTTTTTAAATCAACTTTATTGAATTATATTTCATAATTTAAACTTACCCATTTTAAATATATAGTTTAATAAGTTTTCGCAAACGTATATAGTTGTTTAGCCACCACCACAATCAAGATAATGGAATATTTTTATAAATATGGAGGCTTCATTGCACAGGCAGACAACATGTTTTAAAATAAAGAGAGGATTCCTGGCCCATGAATCCGGAACAAAAGGTATCATTAATGTGCAAGATAAATAAAACTCCATTATAAGCTTTTAAGGTGAGATATTTTATACTTAAATCATTGTGATTAATTTTACAACGAAACGTTCCAAAGTCAGAGAGAGGAGATCGACCAGCCACCCCAGCCAGGTTTTATGGAAGTGGCAGGGCTTAAACCCTGTAAGAGAGGGATATGCCACAGTGTCAATCTTTAAATGCTAGAGCAGTGTTTGTTAATGGGCTAGAATGTTCCCGTCTCTTGGGAAGTACGGATTTTTCCTTCAGTTAATCGATGTGAAAGATGACATTTTCATCTAGGGTTGGTATGATGAGCAAGAATTCATAGCAAAAGGAGTTCGTGTCCCTGATCAGGTATTCAACACTCTGTCACTTCAGAGACACGCTTGTCAAGGTGACTACCAATGAGTCACATGGTGAGATCACGCCGAGAGTATACGTGCAGGATGAGGCAGGAAGCATTGGGATGGCCAAAAAGTCCGTTACGTTTTTTCCATACGATGGTTCTAGCAGTGCTCAGTTGCCTGTAGCATCATTCGAAACAATTTTGTTAAGTTGTATTTTGACAGTTGTCACATCAACGTGGATTTTAAAAAACTTATCAGAATTGGTGAATTTTTGCACAGCCATTTTAATATTGAAGATGGAAGAAAATACACAGCATTTTCAGTGTCTTATGCTCTATCACTTCAAGAAAGGTAAAAGCGCAACTGAGATGCAAAAAGAGCTTTGTGCAGTGTATGGAGAAGTTGCCGTGATCGCCTGAATGTGTCAGAAGTGGTTTGCGAAGTTTCTTGGTACTATTGACATTTTGGCCAAATAATTCTTTGCTGTGGGGCTGTCTTATGCATCGAAAGATGTTTAACAACACCCCTGGCCTCTGCCCACTAGAAACCAATGGCAGGAGATAGCCGACATCCTCAAAATATCCAAATCCATAAAGTTATTGGTAAAAATAAAACATGTACCTTTTATTTTACAGAGAAAACTAGGCAGACTTTTTGGTCAACCCAGTAATTCCATCATCATGGTATAGAATGTGGGTAATAAAGCTGGTTTCAGGAAGGATGACATATGAGGTGAACCTAGCACACTTGGGCTCTGAGGTGCGTGTGGGGTCTCCAGGTTGGAGAGAGACAGAACATATTTGGGAAACATGGGAGTGAGGATTAACTGAAACACTGGTGAAGAGCGGAACAATAGATCTAGGAGTGTAATGACTCATGAAACGTGTACACTGGATTTGAAACGGGAATCAGTAGAAATTTGGGGGGAAAAGTGTATTTTTTATGAAAAAGAAATGCTTTCTTTTTCTTTTAGCTTTCAGTCCTGACTTTAATTCTTTTTATGATAGCTTCGTTGAGATATAATTCACACACCAAGTCGTTCACCCGTTTAGAGTGTACAATTCGTGGCTTTAGTATTAGGCACCAAGTTGTTTAACCATTATGCAATCAACTTTAAAACGGCTTCTTCACCCCCAAATAAGCCCTGTACCTTTTAGATAGCACCCCTCTATCCCCCACCCACTTTTCTCTGCAGCCCTGGGAAATGCAGCCCTAGGTGTTAACTAATCTACTTTCTGCCACTGCATATCGATGTGTGCTGGAGTTTTCATATAAATGGAATTATGCGGAGTCCTATACATGCAATAAATATGGTCTTTTATGACTGACTGGCTTCTTTCACTTAACTTAATGTATTCAGGGTTCAACCACTATCTCTATGTTTAACTTTTCAGGGAGCCCCCAGGTTACTTTACGAAGAAGCTGCCCCATGTCACATTCCACCAGCAGTGTATGAGGGGTCCACATTCCCTGCATCCTTTTTGAGACTCATTATCTTCTGTCTTTTTGAGAATAGTCATCCTAGTGGGTGTGAAGTAGTATCACACTGTGGTTCCAATTGATTTACATTTCCCTGAAAACTGATGTCATTGAGCATCTTTTCATGTAATTACTGGCTGTTTATATATCTTCTTTGGAGAAATGTGTATCATAGCCTGTGTCAATTTTTAAATTAGGTTGTCTTTTTATTATTAAAACATAAGTATTTATATTCTAGATATATGGTCCTTTATCAGATTTATGATTTGCAAATATTTTCTCCCATCCAGTGCATTGTGTCTTCACTTTATTAAGTGTCCGTTTGGAACTCAAGAGTTTCTCATTTTGATGAAGTCAAATTTGTTTTTTTTCTTTTGTTTGTGCTTTTTGTGTTATACTAAAAAACAATTGCCAACTCTAAGGTCACAAGGATTTACTCTTTTTTCCCTAAGAGTTTCATAGTTTAAGCTATTATATTTAGGTCTTTGAGCATTTTGTATTAATTTTTGTATATGGTATGAGGTAGGGGGTCCAGCTTTGTCCTTTGCACATGGATATCCAGTTTTCTCAGTCTTTTTGTGCAAAGATTATTCTTTCACCATTGAATTAATTTTCCTTTTGGTACCCTTGTTGAAGATCAAATGATTTTAAATATGAAGATATATATACATAATTGAAGACAGATAAAGCTGTGAAGGTGTGTGAAATTAAAAAGATTATATATAAATATTATATATAATTATTATATGTAAAAGGTTATGTGTATATATATGTACGTATATACATGCATACACACACACACACACACACACACACACAGTCTTTTTCATTCATTCTTATGCCAGTACCACACTGTCTTGAGTACAGTTACTTTGAAGTAAGTTTTGAAGCCAGGAAGAAAGAGTCCTCCAACTTTCTTCTTTTTTCTTTTTCAAGGAAATGGCTTTTTTGAAGCAGGTGTTCTCAGTCTCAATAGTATTGACATTTTAAGTTCCATAATTCATTGTTGCTGGGGATGGCTGGGCTGTTGCCTATAAGATACCTAGCAGCGCACCCACCCTGTACCCACTAGATGCCAAAAAGTATTCCCTTCTACCCCAAGTCGTAACAACCAAATGTGTCTCTAGATTTTGCCAAATGTTTCACCAGCAAAATCACTGCTAGTTGAAACTAGTGTTTTATAGGGACTTGGAGTCTTTTTATACTGCTAGGACTGATCAGGACTAGATGATCAATATTTGCTGTAATACTTGCTTAGGGGTTAATATCCTCACAGTTAGGGTGTGAAATCAGCCCCCTGTGGACGATATAGAGGGTTGGCATAAATAACATCCCTTTTTTATTACAAAATCATAAGCTTGTAATTCTGTAGCATAACAATGTCACATTCAAGTGCACTGTCTGGCATTTTAGGTGAAATGCTCAAATTAAAACTATAAATTACTAGACCCATATTATTACCCCACCAACCACACTCAAACGGGCATTACTTCTGCCAGATCCTGTATTTCAAAAATTTAAGAGAAAAACCAATTTCTACAACAAGTAGGCTTTAGTGTCAAGTCTAAAAATCAATAGTCCCTGGAAGTTTTAAACTATTTAACTTCTATAGAGAAGTTCTCTGCTTTACCAAACAGGCTTAACAATGCAAATTTAAAATAATGAGATACAATGTAAGTATGAATTTAATAGAAGTTTTTGGTTCACAGGTTTGTAACTGTTTGTTAAGCTTTCCCTTACCTACATAAGGAGATTTAATAGCTAGTTCAAAGCTCATCTTAAATCACCTATGTTAACAGAATCTCACTCTTTAAATATTCTGTTTTTTAAAGATTTTATTTATTTATTTTTAGAGAGGAGAAGGGAAGGAGAAAGGGAGAGAAACATCAATGTGTGGTTGCCTCTCATGTGCTCCCTCCCAGGCGGGAGGTCTCATGTGGGACCTCCCAGGCATGTGCCCTGACTGGGAATCAAACTGGCGACCTTTTGGTTCACAGGCTGGCGGTTCACAGGCTCTCCATACACTGCGCCACGCCAGCCAGGGCTCATTCTTTAAACATTCTTTAAAACTGCTAAAGGAGGCTGTAATATTTGCTCAGGTTCCATTTTCTAGCCAAGACTAAATTGAAAAATAGGCTTTTATAATTGTTTGTTTCCACAAGCATGGAGGCAATTTAGAAAACAAAGAAGCGGATTTGTTGGTTCAGGGAGAGAACATGTCGCAATATTGATAACAGGTGAGATGATGACCAGGGCCAAGACAAGAATGTGAAATGAAACTGACTTTTAGGAAATGGGAGGTAATAAGTATTAAGATTAATATACCACATCATTGGTGGCTTTGAAAGGATCCAGCTCAGCAAGAAAAGGACTCAGGAGCTGAAGTGTAGGAGGTGGAGGATGGAATTTTGACTTGAGTGTGCAGACACAACAAGCAGAGGCTACCTGTTTTTTGAGACCTATGGTGCTAGAAAGGAGACATGGTAACTTGACACAGAGAGAAAAGAATCTGGGGTTTGTCAGAATGGAATGCTCCACAGCAGAACTGGAGCTTGGAGGGTTAGGTAGGGGTGAGAGGGAACTGATGGAGCAAGTCCTGGAGAGGCAGGGGGTGTGGGGTGTAGAATACTGTGGAAGGGCCGGCTAAGAGTAGGCAGAGAATGATAACGACGAAGATGCTGTTGGCTGGCAACACTGCTGAACCACAAATTTTGAGCACTTACTGCACACAGGTAGCATGTTATGGACCTTATTGCCATGAGCGAGTCCTATCTTTTTTATCTCTGTTTTATGGGTGCTAAGATGTTAAGGAACTTGCCTGAGCTTGTACAACTACTAAGTACAGAGGTGGGGGTTTGCTGCCTTGAAAGCCTGAATCCCTAACCATTCTCCTCCGCTTTGAGCCTGTCTCATCATAACCATGTGAACTCTCATGGCCATGTGCTTGCTTTGTTAGCACAGAAAAAAAAAAAATTCGGTAGCCTTCACACCCATTCACCTATGTATGATAGGAGACCTTGGTTCAACCCAGGTTCTTGGACCTTGGCAACTTCCTGACCTCAAAACACCTTCCACGTGCACCTCGCCGCACTAACCTGGACTGGACTGTTCCCTCAGCTCATCTCTTCAGTGCCCCTCAGAGAAGCGAGGATTATACTGTTCAGGAATTGTGATCCCATTGAGACATTTTCAGACCTCTGCAAGATTATCCGCTAGAGTTGAAATAATGAGTAGTTGCTTTTTTTTTTTTTTCTTCCTTGCAGATACCTATGAAAATGGGAACTATTTCTTGGCCAATTTCATAGCAGCTCAGGTAAGACTTTTAAAATTGAATTATATAAATCCTCTTTCAGTTACCTACAGATTACACGTTATTCATTAACCGTGTAAATATATCCCACATCTTAATGGGAAGACCTTCCTGGTTCTCTAAATCAGGTATGTTGATATTAAAATAAGGAAGAAACGGCCCTTGTTTTGATAATTATCCAATATACCATCACTCTATAAAACAAAACTTATAATTCATATAAGGCTTGGGGGAAAATGAGTCTTTAGACGTAACAGTGCTTCGGGCATTTGATCATCTCTGTCACATATCTTTTCTGTTCTTTCTTCTTGGAATTATGCCCTCCAGGCTAACTTCCTCCGCTCTGTGCTTACAACTAGTTTTCAGACCTGATGATTCTGTTTGTACTACAGTTAGTATCGATTTCTCTTAAAAATGACACCCAGGGTTTAGAGAAATTCTTAGAGCTGCATTATCCAATATGATAGCTACGTTAATATTTGGGATCACCGAATTCGTTGTAGCTGGTACTCAGAAAGTGTGTCTTCATGAAGGATTTAATTAAAACTAAGGCAGCAAAGCTATGCAATAGTAATCCGAGGTCTCTTAACGTTTTAATGTGGAATATAGTTGGTCGACAGGTGTATTACGTGTTTTTCACCTTTATGCCGCCTTCACAGAACACGTTGCAAATCCAGACCGTGCACAATAAGTATTTGAGTAACTCGAATCCACTGAAAGTTGGATATATTATAATCTTGGGGGTCCACTCTACTTATGTGACACAAGTCACTGTCACCTATGAAAACCAGCAATCCATAGTGATGAATTTTAACAGTGACCCCTACCAACAGGTACGTCTCAAAATAATGTTGTTATATCATGAATTAATTTTATTATTCGGCAAAGTTATTACCACTATTGTTATCATTTATATTTGAAAGGTTATAGGTATGTGTGAAAGGTATGTTCCTGAGAAGTTGTGAGTGTCGAGTTATATTATAAAATATGAAATATGAGTGGCTCTCCCTAGTGTAATCCGGGGAGCAATGATCAATGGTCTCATGAAATCCTTTCCATGCATTTCCCGAAGAAACTATGTTTCATG
>PVJD01017624.1:0-17112 GCA_004026545.1 Mormoops blainvillei | reverse complement strand
CCCCGGGAGCGCCGAGCTCCCGCCATCCCACAACATGTGTTTATAATCACGGCAAGCACGCGGCGGTTCCAGCGGCCCCGTCAGCTGTCCAACCTGGAATTGCTGCTCTAAGTGCCCTGGGATGGCGTTTCTGCCGGAGTTTCCCTCCCATTTTTCCTCCGGGATTCCTGGCGGCTTCCTCCTCTTTTTTTTTTTTTTTTCCTTCCCCAGTTCATCAAGCCTTTTGTCTGATGGCTGTTGGGAACTCAGGCCCATTGGCGAGAATTCCTTTTGACGAAATGCAGGCAGAAATCGTCAACGGTGACGGGTGCTTTCTGAGGGAACAAGAAAAAGAGAGACGTGTTTTCAAAGAGTTAAGCATGTCATGACTTATTTTTAAAATACGTTGATTCACATTTTTAAAAAATGGATTTTTAGAGACAGAGGAAGAGGGCAGGGAGAGATGGAGACGCGCAGAAACAGAGAAACATCGATCTGGGGCTGCCCCCCTAAAACTAAGATATCGGTGACTGTCAAGTGGAATGGAAAAATAAATTTTAAAACGTCCCACGGAGGAGAAAATTTTGAGGCAATGACAGGGCCCTGAAAAGGGACGGCAGAGGAGACGCAGACCCAGAGGAGACGCCACGCGGGGACGGAGGCAGCGACGGGAGGGACGCAGTCACCCGCCCAGGGACACCTGGAGCCCCCAGAAGTGGGAGAGGTGGGAAGAAGGACCCTCCCTGGAGCCTGTCGGGGCGCGTGGCCCTGGGACCCCTAAATGCCAGACACCTGGTGTCCAGGATGGGTGACGGTGAATGTCTGTGGTTTTAAGCCCCTTATTGGTGGCCCTCTGTGACCGCCCCCCTAGGACCGTCACCCAGCGGCTTCTCCTTGCATACCATCCGGTCGCCAGGGCTCCGGTTTGGGTGATAAATCTTCACGACCCTAAGTCCCCGTGAAAGTAGAAGCCACAATGGGGTGTCGTCTGTCCCCGAGGTCAGAGGGGCACCCAGGCCATGGTTCCGAGGACGGGTAACATGAGAAGACACCTCCTTTGTGAAGAGGTGACGACCACCGACTGCTGCCAGTGACGTGCACAGCAGACAGTGGCCTGGGCCCCAGGGGGCGACCTAGGAATCAGGGGGGCTCTTCAGAACCAGTCACCCTACAGGAGAAAAAGGGCTGAACACAGAAGGCCCAGGCTGTCCTCCTGATGACACAGCACAAGGGTCGGCAGCCCTTGGAGGTCAGGGACCCGGGGGGAAGAAAACAGGATTTTCTCCTTTAGGAGGGACAGGTGTCCTAGTTCGTTTATGGGAAGCGTCCCGAACGGGCGAATCCGCAGACACAGGACGCACGTCAGTGCGGCTGGGGGCGGGGACAGAGAATGGGGCGTCAGTGATGACGCGCGTGGGGTCGCCTTTCGGGGGGGGGATGAAAATGTTTGGGAACTATGGTTGCACAACGTTGTAAATGTTCTAAATGTCCCTTAAAAAGGGACCAGCAGCGGATTTCAGGTCCCAGGTATTTGACTATCGCCAAGGAAAGTGACGGAGGAGGGTTTAGAAAATCTGACAAAGCCCCTTGTGCGAAGATACGCCTGCTTTGGAAGCGTAACGAAAAGACGAGGGGGTTCTCGACAGAATGGTCACCGAGCCCACACTTCATGCCTGTCAGCCGACCCACCGTGCCTCGTTTTATAAATTAAATTTTATTTTGTTTTGTTTTATTTTTTATTTTATTGTCGTTTATTTTATTTTATTTTTTATTTTATTTTGTTTATTTTTCATTTTCATTTTATTTTATTTTATGGTAGTTTATTGTAGTTATTTTATTTTGTTTTGTTTTAGGCTGTGTTTTAATTTTTATTTTATTTTTCATTTTCATTTTATTTTATTTTATGGTAGTTTATTGTGGTTCTTTTATTTTGTTTTGTTTTAGGCTGTGTTTTAATTTTTATTTTATTTTTCATTTTCATTTTATTTTATTTTATGGTAGTTTATTGTAGTTCTTTTGTTTTAGGCTGTGTTTTAATTTTTATTTTATTTTGTTTTATTTTTATTTTCATTTTATTTTATTGTAGTTTATTGTAGTTTATTTTATGTTGTTTTGTTTTAGTTTGTGTTTTAATTTAATTTTATTTTATTTAATTTTATTTATTTGTCAGGCAGGCTCCAGCAGCCACCGTTTCCTCTTAGAAAGTGCGGTCGACTGAACACACTGGCCCTTCGACGTTTACTTCCTTCACGTTCGTGCCCGGAATGATTTATGGGGCTGGGCACTTAAACTTTAAAAGGACTCTGGCCTTAAAGTCCTTTGTGTGAAATTTTGTTGTAATTCTGAGCAAGGGGCCGCAGCAGGGGGCCGGGCGACCCCACATAAACCCCCAGCTGAAACACATTTCAGGGGCGTGTCTGTTCGACTCTCCTGCACGGACACGCTCGCGGCATCGTAACGAGGCACGATGACGTGCCGGGCTGTGAGCACAGACACAACGTCGCCGATGGTCGTGTTTGCTCAATTAAGGGGCTGAGACGTGGGGAGGCCCTGCGCTACGCCTCCGGGCCCGGCAGTGCCGTGGAAGGAAATCTCGGTTTACCGAAGGCACAAGGAGAGGCCGGGGAAAATCCTCCGACTCAGGTACATCTTCCAGGAGAATCAACGAAAATTTGGGAGTCACATGGTCTTGCCTGGATAACAAGCGACCCGTTTGCAGAACTCTTGGCAAAGGCACCGCCTCTCTGGGATGTCTTTTCCTCCGCGCTGGCTGCAGGAAGAGGGTTTTGGCAAACGTTCCAAGGGGGAGCGTGAACCAGCCCTCCTGCCCCATCACCAGGAAACAAGTCACTCTGAGAGTCAGCATTTCTTCCACAAAATACTCGTTGCCTAAAATGTTAATGTCTTGAAGCGTTTATACGCAAATATTAAGTATGGGTTCGTGTTCCCCGGGTCCTGTGTGGTCCGTGGATCATCTTCCCATAAATTTCTCACTGGGCAGGAGGCGGTCCACTGCCTCGGCAGACCCCACCGACGCTATTATCCGTGTGATCGAAACGTATCCCATCCGACCTCCATTCCTCCCAAGCCTGCCCTGAGACGCTGCCCAGCGCATGCGAGGAACTTCATCTTCCTTCCTTCCTTCCTTTCTTTCTTCCTTTCTCCTTTCTTTCTTTCTTTCTTTCTTTCTTTCTTTCTTTCTTTCTTTCTTTCTTTCTTTCTTTCTTTCTTTCTTTCTCTCTTTCTCTCTTTCTCTCTTTCTCTCTTTCTCTCTTTCTCTCTTTCTCTCTTTCTCTCTTCCTTCCTTCCTTCCTTCCTTCCTTCCTTCCTTCCTTCCTTCCTTCCTTCCTTTTTTCTCTTTCTCTCTCTTTCTTCTTTTCTTTCTTTCTTTCGCATAAATTGCTGCTTGAAAGCGCTCTCGCCTCCTGTTAGCTTCTTTTTCTTTTAAACTCTGACAGCCAGTGTCTCAACGGCTGTTCTTCGTGTGAGAACAGGCAGCCCGCCCAATCGGGCGCCAGCCGTGTGCTGGGAGTTCGCCTCCATGAAGGTTCGGGTAAGAGGTGTGCCGTGGGTGCACATCAGGACACGGACAACAGCACAGAGCAGGAGGAAGAGCTGAGCCTTATGCTGACGTGCAGATCAACGGCAGTCCGGAGGGATGAATTGAGTGGGGCTCTGCGGGGTGAATAGGAGTTTGTCAGGCTTCCTTGTGGAGGAGAATTTACAAACAGGGAGCTGCATTTGCAAGCACCTGGAGGCGTGAGTGTCAGCGTCTTTCATGGGTAGAGGTGCTCAGGGTGCCAGAGGGAGGCTGGGTCCTGGGCAAAAAGGGAGAGATTTTGGAACATCAGAATCAAAAAGACTTGTTTTCGTGTGTCCTAACAAAGTGGGTGCCCCCAAAGCCAGGGCTCAGCTGACGAGGGTCCTTGATTCCAGGAGTGCTCAGGGTCCGGGAGCACAGGTCACGCCTCACATCGCGTGGGCCCTGGAGCCTGTGTCCACGGGCAGGTTGTATAATAGTCTAATCACAGGGATCTTGACTGAGATTATTAACAATGACTTTGAGAGACAGAGAGAGACAGAGAGGTTGATTTGTTGTTCCACCTATCAAAGCATCAATGGCTGCATCCAGCTGTACCCTGACCGGGAATCGAACCCACATCCTCGGCATATCAGGATGACGCTCTAACCCACTGAAGCACCTGCCCGGGGCCTCACGGCCCCTCTTTCAGAACAGAGCTGCTGGGAACCTGTTGCTAGCTAGTTCCTGATGGGCAAATTGTGACCAGAGTGGGACATCATTTTTGCCCTGATTTCATGAGCAAAATTAAAAAAAAAAAAAAAAAAGAATTGGGACGGTGGCCAACGCCAGAGAATGTGTCAGCATGTGGCATTTGGGAGAAGCATTTGGTCTCGGGTCAGAGGAGGGAGCGGGGCATCGGTGCCTGGCCGCCGAGGCCACCCAGGGGTCCCCGCAGAGGGCGGCCCGCCTGCCCCTGGGGTTGGCTGAGTTCCCACCAGCGCAGTGGGTGGTTTCGCAAACGGGTATTAAGTCATTTCCTCTGCTCCACGCCTCTCCCGCCAAGGAAACTATGGCTTAATGCACAGGCAGTTTTCCAAGAGTTTTACATTCTTTACAGAGGGCTTGTAAATGTTTTATTTAATTGCCCTAAACTAGGAGAACGCTGTAAACGTGCGTTACGAAAGATTGCGCTGGAATCGTGGGGTCGGCGGACGCAGGCGAGGGAGCGTGTCGGGCCCCGTGCTTGGTCGCAGAGGGGACGTGGCACCCGAGGTCAGCCACCAGCCAGAGGGCCCCTCCTGGCTCGCCTCGGGGGCTGGGCTGCCGGGTGTTGGCGACAGCGGCGGTGGGGAGACCCCTGTAAGAACCCCCCTGCGGTGTGACACACTTGGTTCAGCTGACCTCACGTTTCCGGTTAAGGTCGCGGACTTCATTTTCCGCAGGTTTATTAAGATCTGGTGCACCAATAATGTTATGCACTTTTGAGGTGCACCGTGAGGTGGTTCGATGTGGGCCCGTCTCGGGTAGGGAAGGCCCCCAGGGTCGCTGGTCAGCACGCGTATCCAGCTCACCCAGCGGTTCTGGATCCCAGGTTTACACCCAGGACATACAGAGACCATTCCTAGCAACAATCACAGGATAATCATAAAGGACAAAGGAAAAAAAAGAAAAAAGAACTCGTAGGTACAGAAAGCAGATCGAAGGTTTCCACAGGGAAGCGGGGGTGGGGGCTGGGCGGAAAAGGTGAAGGGATTAAGGAGTACAAATTGCCACTTATAAAACCAGTCGCGGGGGCGTCAAGTCCAGCGCAGGGAACACAGCCAATAATACTGTAATAACTACGCATGGGGCCAGGTGGGGAATCAGTTTGGAAAGGTATATAAACGGGGAACCACTCCGCTGTACACCTGAAACTAATGTAATATTTTTATTGAATTTATTGGGGCGACAGGCGTTCGCAACACTATTGAAAGTAATATAATATTGAATGTCAAGTGTAATTTAAAAATTAAAATTAAAATTGAATACGAGCCCTGGCTGGTAGCTCAGTGGGTTGGGGCGTGGCCTGCGCCCGCCAAGGCTGCGGGTTCGGTCCCCGGTCAGGGCCCGCGCAAGAAGGGACGCAGGAGCGTATCCGTCAGTGGAAGAAGGAATCGATGTTCCTCTTTCTCTCTGTCAAATGAACCCATTTTTAAAAACTTTTAAAAATAGATAAAGTTGCAAAAATAATAATGTGACTGAAGTATGCGCCTTTGCCGATACTCCTCCGATGAGGACGCCGCGGCAGCAAACAGGGACGTGAAAAGTTGGTGCGCGTCACTTGTCATCAGAGGGATGCCAGTTAAAGCCACAGTGAGGCAGCGCCTCACACAGGTCGGAACGGCCGTCACCGATAAATCCACAGACAACAAGGGCTGGCGAGCACGTGCAGAGACGGGGACCCTCGGGCCCTGCTGGTGGGAATGCAGACTGGGGCAGCCCCCGTGGGAAGCGGAGCTGGAACATGAAAAATAGAGCCGTCGGACGCGGAAAGGTTTGTTCACGCCGCTGCCTCTGCAGCCGGCTGGGTCTGCCCCTGTCCTTCTGACGGTGGGTTTCGTGTACTTTACCCCTTCCGCGTGCAGACGGCCCCGAGTGCGCTCCGTGCACGCCGCTGCCCCAGCACCGAAGGCCCCCTCGCTGGGCGGCCGGGCGGCAGCGCGGCACCGGCTTCGGCTCGGGGGCCCTGGCCCAGGATATAAGCCCGTGCCGTCTGCCGGTGATCCCTGCCCTGAGCAGACCGAACGGCCTGTTATTGCCAAAGAGAAAGAAGTCCTGACGGGAACCGTTACGCAATGTCTCCTGGGTCCCCTTTCGCAATCAGAAGACCGGGGGTCGGGGCGTGCGCGGCCATCTGGTGCTCCGAGCCCGGGGCTAGGTTTCCCTTAAACGCCTCCACCCGCGCGGCTGCGTTTTATTTCACCCACATGCGAGCAACCTGGAGAGCTCGGCTTGCTAAGAGCCGAGAGGGGGAGACGGGAGAGGTCGGCGTCCAGACCCCAGCTTGGTTCGATGCTGTTCTCCTCGGCGCGGGCGGTGTCGCGGGGCGGCGGGACACAGGGGAGGCGCTGTGCTGTCACCGGCAGCGGGGCCAGTGCACGGTCCCACGGGTCAGGGAATGAAGCCCAATGGTGACCAAAAAAGGAGTGCGTCACGGTTAGGGCTGGGGTCCCAGAAAGCGGGACGGCGCAGGTGAAGAGAAGGGGCGGGCCGCTGTGTGCCTGCCCCCGGGACGCATGCGCATCTCGTCCTACGCAGTGGGCAGCCCGAGTTCCTTTTTGGGGGGAGGGGTGTCGTGCACCCTACCACAAAAGCAAAGCCAAAGGCAGCCCTGTCCCGCAGAAAAGGCCTCCCCCAGGGCCCCAAGTGTGAAAATGGCACTTTTTCTCCCTCTCTGCTCGGCATTTGCGGAGCGGCTGGGTCTAAGCCTCACCCGAGGAGAGGGTTCTTGACGCGGGAGAGCGAGGGAGGGGGAGAGAGGGAGAAAGAGAAACATCAGAAAGGTTCGTGCACTCGCGACCGCGAAAGTCTGTTCGCCACGTGCTCTGTGTGTGTTTACACGCGTGTATAAAGCCGAAAATAAACCTGTTTCTAACATATCTCCTCACCTCCCAGATGGGTGTACGTCTCATCTAAACGTTACTGTCTATATTGTTGGATTATATGGGCCCCTCTAAAGGTATAGCTAATATATATATATAAGAATCTCCTGTGTGTGTATATATAATTTAATTTTATTGCCTATATAATGTTACATATATTCTCCTATAAACGTATCATGAGTAAGTGTGATAACCTCCTGTTGATATATATGTCAAACCTAAGTCTCCTATCGGTGCAGTTTCGCCGCGTCGTCTCCACGGATAGGCTCCGAACAACGACAACGGGGAAAGCGACCCAAGCGGCCACAGATGGAGAAACGGATGCAGAGGACGGGGTTCCACCCGCGCACGCACACGGCGGACAGTCACGCAGCCGTGAACGGGAGGGGGCTCGGACCCCGGCTGCCGTGTGGGGGCCCCTTGAGCACGGGGGGCTCCGTGACCGACGCCAGATACACACACGGTCCCGCAGTGCGTGACTCCGTGGGTGTGAAACGTGCAGGACAGGCGAACCCACAGACACAGAAAGGGGCGTTCGTGGTGGTCAGGGGCTGGGGGCGGGGGGCGAAGTGACCTCTCAAAGGCTAGCAGGTCTCTTCGCGATGGGGAAAAATGTCTGTAAACAGAGCAAATGGTGGCCATGCTTTTCCAATGTGCTCGGTGTCACGGAATCGTGCGTTTTTACGCGGTGCCTCGGGTGCCACGCGGCTGCCGGTCCCTGGAAAAAAGTAAGAGGCCAATGCGTGTGAGTGCACAGGCCGGAATGCGAGGGACCCGAAGCTCAACCCACGCACGGTGCCCGCGTAAGCGCGCACGTCCTGGAGGGGTGCAGGGGCAGGGGACGCCCGCCCTGTCCTCCCGGTGGGAGACCAGGGCGCGACGCTTGGCACCGGGAGCGGCGCCTTCCACTCGGCGCCTTCCGGGGAGACTCCTGCCGCCCGACGCCCGCCTGCCGGCTCCTGTCAGTTCCTCCCCGGCTGGTGCGTGCCAGGAGAGCTCGCGACGGGTTTCCTCGGTTCCAGGCGGGTTCAGACGGAGAATGAGAAAGGTCGCTCCCAGCCTGAGGTGCGGGGTCTCCCGGACCTCCCCGATCGCGGTCCCTTTCGCGGCTGGGGTGCCCCCGGGGACTCCGCCTCCTCAGATGTATCGGGGACCCAAGATGACAGGGGAAGTGTCCGCCGGGAAGCAGAGTCTCTTCCTTGTCGCTCTTGCAAGAGGCGCGCCAGGCGGCGATCGCAGGAGTGAAGCGAGCGCTTTGAAGCGCTCGCTCCCTGTGTTTGCGGAAGAAAAGAACCCGGGCGAGAAGGTTCCAATTGATGTGCGCGTCCCTTTGAACAGCGTCCTGCGTGCGGGGCATTGTGCGACTCGGAGATGAAGTGCGGGGCACGGCGAAGGCCTCCACGCCCGGGAAGGGGTCCCTGCAGACAGGACGCGTCTCAGGCCCTGCTCTCCGGGGGGTGGGGTCGGGGAGACACTCTGCGGGCGCCTTTGAAGGGGGACGTGCGTGTACCTAAATGTGTGGTCCAGGCGGAGCCCGACGAGCCGGGGCCGCTGGCTGTCACCTCAGGGGACGAGGTCAACGGGGGCTCAGCGTTCTGCTGCCTCTCAGTGCCCTTCCAGACGCTGTGAGGCTCAGAAGGGCTCGCTCGTGCGTCCCCCTCCAAGTGGACCTGCGGGGTGTCCGTGGATCCTGGAAAACAGGGTCTGTTTCTCTGGGGCTGCTCCGTCATCGTCATTACGGTGGGGGACAGCGACCTGCAAGTCACCACGGATCGGCCCTGTGGCTTGTGCCCACTGCATGTCCCAACACGGTGGGTCCCGATCGGCAGCTGGCGCGGCGCTGGTTCACGATCCACGTGTCTCTGTCTGCTGGCTCCCGCCCCCGTCACCGTGAGGCGGCTGGCACAGAGGCTGGGCTGCACGCTGGGCCCACAGACCTGACTGTCGTCCCCCAGGGGCCCCGAAGTGGGCAGCTGTGGGTGCTAAAGGGTACACAGGCTACTGGGGGCGGGGACACATGACCGCTGCCATTTGCATCGGCGCCCGTCGGTGGGCTGCACTTGCTCACAAGACAAATGCCCGTGGCAAGGTGCACGGACCGCTCCCAAAGTGCAGAGGAGATTAAAAAAAAACCAAAAAACGGGGCATATTTGCTTCCTTCCCATGAGCGGCAGCTCGGAGCCCTCGAGACAAGACCTTCGTGCGACAACTCGTCACAGGAATAAGTGTCAAAGGCCCCAAGATGGCCCCGGCGGAAAAGCAGCCACCAGTGAGCATGCGGGACGAAGCGGGGGACGGGCCAGGGAGCCGCTCCGGAAAACACTGCGGCGGTTTGTCCGAAAGTCAGAGCGAGAGCGGCCGTAGGACCTGGCAACGCCAACTCTGGGTCGATGCCCCAAAGAATTGAAAAGAGGGTCTTGCCCAGGGACCCCACGTGCAGACAAGACCGAAAGTAATTAAACCTACGGAAACGGAAAGTCGGCCGTAGGAGCCGGGGGCTGGGGGAGCGAGGTGAGCGCGGAGGGCTCCACGGGGACCGAGTGCCAGCGTCGGACGGTGAGGGAGCTCTGGACACGACGGTGCTGATGTTTTGCCCAACCAGATCGGTGGGCTTAAAGCCCCGAAAACAAAACGCTTCCCAGCGACTCAGGTGGCCAAGGCTGTGTTGTAGGTTTTTTTAAGCCAGGATTTTTAAAAAACTGTTGAGTGTCAGATGAAAGTCAGAGATGTTGCAGAGACAGCGACCCTCGGCCCCATCGGGGCGGGCCTGGGGCCGGCTCCCTGCATGACATCCTGCCCGGTCTTGGACTGTCCCCCTTTTTCTGTCACGCCACCCCCCGCCCGGCTCCTTGTTTTGGGTCATCTGGAAACGCACCGGTTACTGTTCACGGCTGGGCGTCGGCCCTCCCCGGGGTGGCCGTTCACTTTCCAAAGCGCAATAAACGTTGGGGAACTTCATTCCCGGCCTTTTTACGAGCGGCCTCGGGTTTTATGAGACACCCGCCGGCTTCCTGACCCCACCCTGCAGGAATGTCTTCCCGCTCCAGAAACCCGTCCTTGGATCCCAAGTATTTTTTTCAGTGTTCATTTGGCTCCATATTCAAAAGCTCGCCTCGCACTCGGGGCTGTTTCCAGTTTAATTTGCATTTCGCCTCAAGGCATCATGGGAGACCCAAGGCTGTTCCTGGGGCGGCGGGAAGACGCGAGACCCACACGACCGCAGGGGTCGCGCGGGCCGGGTAACGAGCTTCTGCTGCCAGCCTCCGAGGGGCTGTGACGTGGCCAAGGCCCCTGGGTGTCTGTGGAGGAGGCCCTTGGGAGAGAGTGACGCGTGCTTGGGAGCCCCCATTCTTCTCCGGCGAGCCCCTGCTTTCGTCAGGCGGGTTAACCCGCTGTCTGAGATCCCCTGGGAGGCACGCGCCCCTCCCACGGTGGGACCCCTGGGGTGACATCATTCTGTATCCCCAGTGAGCGAGATGGTGGTCTGACGCCGTGGCCTTTCGTCGTCACGTCCAAGAGTCCCCCTCTCAGGCCTCACCACTCTTGACCTCTCTAGTCACTCGGTCACCAAACTGTGACTCATCAGGTGGCCTTCGGTGCTAAGCTTTGCTTTACGCTCCTGCACAGACGCATGAAAAAACCAGTAGCCAGAGGGTGGGAGGGGAGGACAGAGTCGCAGCGAGGGGCTTAGCGGCCTCGTCTCTCCTTCTGGCTCCCCGCGAACCCCCCAAGAAAGTTGCGCTGTTGCGCCGGGCTTCGGTCCTCTGCAGACGGAGGCTTCCGGAGTGCACGCTCACAGCTGCGGGGGGGGCAGGTACGGGGCGGCCGCAGGCAGGCGGGGTTGGGGGCAGCACAAAGCAGCACGTGCTCTCGTGTGCAGCCAAGGTCGCAGCAGAGAATGGGACCCGCCTCGGGAGACCCAGTCCACCCTCCCCGAACAGGGACGCGGACCCTGTGGACAGGGCGAGGGACGTTCCGGCTTCCCCGTGGACCCTGCCCAGGTCCTCTGCTCTGCGGGGCTGAGCGGCTTCGGTTTATGTCCTTTTTTGGCCTGTCCCCGGTGCAGAAGTGTGAGTTTCCAGAGGGAAGGGTCTGGAATCTTGTTTCTGTGTTGGGCTTGTGCTTCGTACACAGAAGGGGGCCAATTACTGGGTGTTGGAGGCGTAGAGGGATGGGCGGATGGGTGGGCGGATGGGTGGGTAAATGGGTACATAGACAAGCGGGCTCCTTGGCTTCTCCGGCTTCTAGAACTTGCCCATGTTCCTTGACTTCCAGCCATGCCTGCACGTTCCAAGCAAGCCAGTCAGTGTCTCCTTTCTCCAGCTCTGTCACCCCGGTCCCTTTCTCTGACTCCGGTGCTCGTTCCCTCCTGTTACGACACCCTTTCGGGCCACAGTCGGGTCCCGCCCAGCAGACCTGGGTCCTCTTCCCCACTCGAGACCCCCCAGTTACTCCCATCTGCAAAGTGCCTTTCGCCACACGGGGTGAGAGGCTCGGTGGTTCTGCCGGTTACGGCGTCGGTGTGTTTGCGGCGTTGCTCGACCCAAGTTCTTTTCGTTCGGGTTTGTGCCCAGACTTGGGTGTTGGGTCAGAGCGGCCCGAGCTCACGAAGACGCCCAGCTTGCAGAAGAAGAACCGACCAACGTTCTTCTAAGCACCCGCCGTGGAGCTGGGGTCCAGCCAGTGTCACTCCCGTGTTATCAGCCTCGACCCATTTCCACGTCGGGGCGTCTGGAGAAAGGGGCATGAAGGCCCCCACGTTTTGGAGCAGAGAGAGGACGGGGGTGACTCGAGGAGCAGAATTGGGCCTAGGTGCCCGCTCACCGATTAGGATCACAAGGAGCCATTCGCTGATGCCCCCTCATGGGCAGATGAGGACGATGGACTGTGCCCCCCGGACCAGACAGCCTTGTGGCCGGGATGAGCTCCCGGGCAACCTTCCAAGTGGACACGGTGTGCGGCGTGTCCCAGCTCCCCGGGCCGTGAGCTCCCCGTCCTCGGTGGGTTCCCGCAAAGGGACGGCGCTTGCACATGGGCCGGCGGGCCGCCCCCGGAGGCGTCTGGGTGCGAGGGGAGCCCCGCGTGTCTGTCGCAGGCTTGATGAAGACAGTGTCTCCCCTCCCAGGCTGGGCTAACAAGCAGGAAGCCTAGCATGACAAGGACACGCTCCCAGAGAGGAGGCCGCCGATTTGCTGTCTCGGAAAAGTCAAGACAAGACAAATTGACCTTCGTCTAAAAATATTCCCGGTCGGAGCTCAGCCGGCATTTTTGACCGGGAGGAATTTTTTTTTTTTTTTTAAGATGCCCGTCGAAAACCACAACCCTGTCTCCTCATTACCCAGCTCCCTGTCATGTCATGTGCAGAAGAGTGCCGAGCGGGCGGAAGGGGTCTCGGGCGGGGGGACAGGGGACTGGCACCCTGTGACGGGGAGCTTCACCCCGGCCGTAAACACGCGTGCCGGCCCTGCTGGGGAACGGGGGGTCCTCCCTCGGCGTTCGGGGCCTGCGCCCCAACAGCTCGGGGACTCGCACGGAACGACGTCCGCACACAGGCTGCATGGGGCGGCACTGAGAGGCGTACCGACTTCATTTTGTTCCCCGCTCGGAGACGCGGGGGGCGTGCGGCTCCCTCGCAGCCGCGACGTTCCCAAATGCCAGCTTGTCATCGTCATCAGGCGCGAGCAAGCCGAGGCGAAGGCGGTTTTTTGAATGCTACCCCACCGTCAATTAAAATACAGGGAGGCTGACATGTGCCGGGTAGGCGATGATCAAAGCCAAAAATGCCCATACAGCTCCTGACATAAAAACAGTGTGTTTGGCGGCAGACTGACACAGTGTAACAGGTCAGATAATTATGAGGAAATCTATGATATATCTGTTGCAATTGCTTATCTTGTTCCCATTATCACAGTCATCAAAGACCGCGACGAGGTCCCGTCTGCCGGATCCCCGAGCCGGTGACACCCGCGTGAAGCTGATACAGATGGCTTCTCCCGAGTGACTGAATTAATTTGACATTAAATAGGTGCTACGCTTACCGGCTTGTTTAAATATATATTTTTTAATTGCACTGGGAATAGCCGAGAAGCGTGCGGGGGTCTCGTTAGCGATGCGGCCCCCCTTCCCACGGCAGGGCGCCGGCGTGCCTGCCTGCGCACAACCGCACATGCCCGGGAAGCTGTTTTATGTTGTGCATACTAATTGCACACACGCACACTGATACACACACACACACACACACACACACACACACACGTCGGGCTGTTGTCTTATCCTTCGCATGGTAATGAACCTGCGGAAACACACTGCTTGCGCCTCCCCGACCAGCCCCAGCCCCCAGCGCCGAGCACGTGTGTTAATTAGGATGGGGGAGGCCGCCCCCCGTCCGGGGCCCTGATGTGTTTATTAAGCTAAAGGAGGACGAGCCGTGCAGCTCAAGGAGCACGGCGGCCGCGAAAGCCGTGGGAGCCTTGGCCAGGGCTGTGTCTCTCCTGCAAGGCGCTCCTGCTAATTGCTTCCGCGGCTTTTCCGTGATGCACCCGGGCTTCTCGCCGCACAAAGCTAACTAGTGACAGCTTCTTACGGGAAACCCTAATAGAATTCAATTTATCGCGTCCGGGTGATGGCAATAATTACAGGAAGCGAGGTGCACCGACCGGCGCCACCCTTCCACACGGTCTGGGCTGGGTGTCACCGTCGCGGCCCAGCACGGCACGTGCCGACGGGGCTCGGCCGCTGCCCAGGGGGCGCGTTGGTCGCACGGCGCCTGAGTGGGCTTCTGTGTGTCTAAGTGATGCTGTGATGCCTGCTGAAAGCCGGCAAATCTCTCCCCCGGAACAAGGTTCGAATCAAAGGACGGAATATTTACAAATCATGCTTTTCGGCGGTCCCGCGTCTGCTGTCTTTTCCCCTGCTTCTGCCCAAGCGCCTCTCTGCCCACGAAAACACGTCTCGCCCACGCGAATATGCATTGCAAATGTCTCCTTTTCCTGAGTGAACTGAGCATGGAGTCTTACTTATATTTCCATTTTAATGGCTTCCCATTATCTCGGCGGGCGAGGGAGAAGCTTCCTTCGGCCCCGTTCATCGGGCGGCCGCGGGGCTGGCCCCCTGGACACCGAGTCCCCGGCACGCGTCGCCGTCTGCCCGGGCGGCCTGGCCTTGTCGGTCCCTCTGTGCCAAGCAGAACTGCTCCCGCGCGGGTGGCCTCAGAAGTTCACGGCGGAATCGGACACAAATTGGAACAGGACAGGCAGGTGCAGGTTTCGAGGGATGTAAACAGGTGGGCTTTTCCGTGTCGTTTCATTTGGTTTGGTTTCCGGCAGCTAGACCGAACTTTTAGGCTCGCTCTCTTACACTCGGGCGGGCGCGTCTCAAAGGCCTTCCCGGCGTCTCCGAGCACGTAGCCGCAGAGCAGCGGCCGGCGACACCAAGCTCCGTGGCCCTTTTAATTCGACATCTTCCAGGGACGAGAGTTCCCGCCTCCTGGAGCTTGTGAGAACGGCCGCACTTTCTTCTCAATCATAATTTTTTTTTTCTTTTCCTTTTCAGGCTTATCAGAAGAATTTCAGAGCTGGGATTGTTCCCATGGCTGCACACAGCCACCTCGCACAGGGAAACTACTCAACTGTGGGGTCGGAAAATCCTCTGAAACGCAAGCCGTCCGCCCCAGCCCTCACGATGCTGCGCAGGGGTGCGCAGGTGGTTTGTAAGGGGTCAGGCGGCAAATACTTCCAGCTCACGGGGCCACGCTGTCTCCAAAGCAAGTATGAGGCTCCGCCGTTAAAGCACAAAAGCCAACCGAGGGGATGCCGAAGGGCGCGAACAGGCCTGCGTCCCAGTACAACTTTATTGACAAACATGATTCAAGGGCTCGATTCAGCCCAAAGGTCAGAGGGCGGGGCCTCGCCTTAGATGACGGAAAGGGGTTAAACGCAATCGTTCGTCGAGCTGCATATCTCAGGGGCATTTGGCTCTTTGACATCGATCCTGAATTTATTTGGGGAGGCACCCAGGTCCGCTAAAATGGGGTGTAGGATTCCTGCGGGCCCCTGTTCTCTTGAAGGAGCAAGCCCTGCAATAAACACACAAGTGAGATCTAAACCCGACTCCGTCCTCGGCATCTCCTCAACGCAGCGGCCCGTCGGCACGGCTCTGTCCGCCGGTGGGCGCGAAACACAAGGCAAACCTCACTGGCGTTTTTTTATTTTTTTAAGTTCGACCAAAGGAAAGGAAAAATTCCGTTATTGTATTGCCGTGACTTGCAGTGAACCTTGAAGTGCTCACACTGACCCCTTCTAATATACTGTATTTTCTCCTGGATCGGGCACACTTCTCTGCCCAAATTTCCGAGGGAGACATCAGGATGCACATTATATGCGGGGAGTACTAATTCCATACCTACGTGAATGTTTTAAATGCTTTTATTTATGTTGGTGCGTCAAAGGCTCGACTCTAGAAAAGCAGTAACAGTATCCATGTGCAAAGTAATGCCCCGGACGACGGTCATCGGTTTTGTATCCAAACATAAATAAATAAAACATTGAATTAAAAAATTAAAACAGAAGATTATTTTTCCCTGAAAGTGTGGGCCCAAAACGCGGGGGCGCGTTCTACACCGCCAAACGCGGTCTATTCTTCTTTCTAAGAGGGGGCTCTCTTGTGAACCACGAATCTGTGTTGATGTATGTCCCTGCGTGAGGGGCAGTTCGTGGGGGGCCGGCAAGCCCTTCCTGTCCTGGGGCCAGGTGCTGACGTCCGCCTGCTCGGAAGGGCGGACCTGGGGGGTGTGCCCCCTCAGGGAACTCCATCAGCACATGACGGTGGGGTGTGCCGGTCCCCTGCCCACACAGCCAGTCGGTGCCACTCCCAAGTGAGCCCTCATGTGGCTGAGAATTCGGGACGAGTCTGACCCGGGGGAGGTTCCCCGATGCCCACTCTGCAAGGGGCTCCTGTCTGCAGTTCCAGCTTGGGGACCCGCCGGCCCCCTGGGGAGAGACATCGCTGTGGAGGGACCTCGATGTCCCCGCACCGGACACCATGTCCCGCCCCAGTGCTGACAAGTGGGCTGGCGGAGCAGGTGGGTTTTTCTGGCTGCTGGTTAAAAGGAAAGTTGGGAGCCTGGAGGGATGAGGAAGGCTGAGCACCCCAGATGGCTTGAACACAGAGGGACCCCCTGAAAAAGGGGGTGCATGGACTCGGGAAGTGGGGAGAGGTCTCCACTGAAAGCCGGCAGGGACACGGGGCCTCAGTCATCCGACCATGGGAACTGGGCTCTGGCCACAACCGAGCAGGTCCGAGGGCGGTTCTCTCCCCCTGTCTGCCGACCGAGGCTGAGGCACAAGCCACTGCAGGCTCCCGACCGGCCTGACCTCTAACCCTCCTGACCCCTGGCTTGCTGGATGTCTGACCCACCTGACCCCCGAGCCACTTGACCCCCGGACACAGGCAGGAAAAGACAGCGTCTACGGGGTGGCTCCGGTGCACACCCACCCTCCTGAAAACAGCCTCAGCTGCTGCACGGAAACCCATAAAATTAAATGTGTCCCTCCATTAACTGCATTAACGGACTAATTACAGGGGCCCCGATTAGCAGGCTGTAAAAATAACAATAGCCCATCTCTCCCTCTAGGAACCAAATTACTCGCTTCTCCCCATAAACTACATATGTGTGGATTATACCCATTAAATTGTTTTTCTATTTTTACATAATGAAAGGTCATTGAAATTCGGGGGAAAACACCTCGAGGCCTTAGGACTGGCTTAAAATTAAGTGAATGCAATTCATGATAGCCAGTTTTTCCTAAATTACAGGGGTTTAATTGCACATTAGAAGTAGCAATCACTTCCACACGCTGCTGTGCTTCTGCCGATACTTTGGCGGTCACAGGCGCTCGGCGGGAAAAGAAGAAGAATTAAACGGTGGCTGGTGTTGTTTTCGTCCGGGTGACCGGCACGTGTGGAAACGGC
>PVJD01017623.1:0-16962 GCA_004026545.1 Mormoops blainvillei | reverse complement strand
CTTCTTCTTCTTCTTCTTCTTCTTCTTCTTCTTCTTCTTCTTCTTCTTCTTCTTCTTCTTCTTTCTTCTTCTTCTCCTCCTCCTCCTTCTTTTCTTCTTCTTCTAGCAGGCCCTTTAATATTTCTCTTAATACTACTTTGGTGGTAACAAATTCATTCAGATTTTTCTTGCCTGGTAATCTCCTTTTCTGTGTTTCAATTCTGAATGATAACTATGTTGGGTAGAGTACTCTTCATTTTAAGTCCTTGCTTTTCATCACTTTGAATATTTCTTGCCAGTTCCTTCTGGCCTGCAAATTTTCTGTTGAGAAATCAGCTTATACTCTTAAAGGAGTGTCCTTGTGTATAACTAACTGTCTTTCTCTTACTGATTTTAAGATTCTCTTTTTGTCTTTAATCTTTGCCTTTGTAATTTTAATGTATCGTGTGGCCACCATACATTACACATATGGTGTGTAATGTATGGGGTGTGGCCCTCTTTGGGTTCATCTTGTTTGGGACTGTCTGTTCTATCTGGACTTGTGTGCCATTTTCTTTCACCAGATTAGGGGAATTTTCAGTCATTATCTCTTCAGATAAATTTTTAATCTCTTGCCCTCTCTTCTCTTTCTGGTACCCTATGAGGCAGATGTTGTTATGCTTCATGTGGTCCCAAAAGTTCCATAAGTTATCCTTATTTTTAAAAAATTCTGTTTTCTCTCTGTTGTTCTGATTGGGTGTTTTCTTCTACTTTGTCTTCCAAATTGCAGATTAGGTCCTCTGATTCATCTAATCTACTGTTTATTCCTTTCAGTGTATTCTTCAATTCAGATATTGTGGTCTTAATTTCTGAATGATTGTTTTTTATGGGTTCTATTTCATTTCACATGCTGTTGAAGTGCTCAGTAAGTGCATTGTAGTTTTTTTTCAAAGTCAACTTTTATTTATTTATTTGTTTATTTGTTTATATTGTTGTTCAAGTACAGTTGTCTCCCTTTTCTCCCCAACTACTCTCCCCCACCCCACCCACCTCCACCTCCCACCCTTGATCCTACCCCCTTTGGCTTTGTCCATGTGCCCTTTATACATGTTCTTTGATGACCCTTCCCCTACTTTCCCCTATTATCCCTCTCCCCCCTCCCTCTGGTTACTGATTACCTTGTAGTTTTCGTTAAGTTCCTTGAGCATCTTTTAAAACATTTTTCTGAAGTCTATATCTGATGTCGGTTGCCTTCATTTCATTTATTTCTTTTTTAATCTGGAGATTTCTCCCATTCTTTAATTTGGGGCATTTTTGTCTCCCCATTTTTGGCTCCCTCTTTGTGTTTGTTTCTATGTATTAGGTAGATCTGCTAAGCCTTCCGGTCTTGGTAGGGTGGCCTTATGTAGTAAGTGTCCTGTGGGTCCAGTGATGCAGTCTTCTCGATCACCTGAACTGGGTGCTCCAGGAATGTTCCTTGTGTTGGTTATGTGGGCCCCCCTACTATAATTGAGCCTTGATTGGTATTGGTCCATTCACAAGTGGGATCAATGCTCAGGGTGGCTGACTGTGAGGCTCAACCCTGGCCATGATGCGTGAGATGCCCTGTAGGTTCTGACCATGTGACACAAAATTTGCCTCAGCAGGGTCCATTGCCTGCCAAGATCTCCTTTTGTATATGCCACTGTGAACCTTATTTGTTTCTGCTCTGATGTCTGAATCTGGCCAGTGCATGTTTTTCCTGTGCCCCTGAGAGGGAGTATGCTGTAGCCCAGTGTCATATGCTCTCTGTGCCTTGCCCTTGGCAACCTGTTTGAAGCTACAAAGTGATTCAAAGTTTGTGGTTGCTTCTGCTGGGCCTGGGTGTGTGTGGGAAGGATATGAGTTTCGCTTTTGTTTTTATTTTTTATATTTCACATATAAGTGATACTATGCAGTATTTTTCTTTCTCTTTTTGACTTATTTTACTTAGCATAATGTCCTCAAGATCTATCCATGTTGGCACAAATGGTAGGATTTCCTTCTTTCTCATGGCTGAATGATATTTCAGTGTGGACACATATCTCACATCTGATGACAGACACTTAGGTTGTGTCCATATCTTGGCTATTGTGGATAATGCTGTAATGAACATGGGAGTGCAGCTATCTCTTCAATATCTTCTTTTCATTTCCTTCAGATAAATACCCAGGAGTGAGATTTCTGGATCATATGGTATGTTTATTTTTAATTTTTTGAGGAACCTCCATACTGTTTCCATAGTGGTTACACTGTTTACATTCCAACCAACAGTGAGAAAGAGTTCCCTTTTCTCCATATCCTCAACAGCACTTGTTATTTCTTGTCTTTTTGATAACAGTGCTTCTGACAGGAGTGAGGTGATATTGCAGGTGGTTTTTTTTTTTAATTGCATTTCCTCAATGTTAGTGATGTCGAGAACCTTTTTGTGTAGTTGTTGGCTATTTACATGTCTTCTTTGGAAAATGTTCAGTTTCTTTGACCATTTTTAAACCAGATTTTTGTTTTTTGCTATTGAGTTGTATGAGTTCTTCATATATTTGGAATATTAACTTTTATCAGGTTTTTAAAATATCATTTGTGAATATTTTTGCCATTTCTTATGTTGTATTTTTATTTTACTGATGTTTTCCTCTTTCGTGCAGAACCTTTTAGTGTGATGTAGTCGCACTTGTAGATTTTTGTTTCTGTTGCATTTGCTTTTAGTGTTAAAACCAAAAATTCATTGCTAAGGTATCAAGGAGCTTACCTGTAATGTTTTCTTCTAGGAATTTCGTGGTTTCATGTCTTAAATTTAAGGCTTTAATTCATTTTAATTGATTTTTTTGGGGGGTATGGTATGATAGTGGTCTAGGTCCATTCTTGTCCTATCTAGCTCTTCCATAACATTTTATCGAAGAGGCTATTTTTCTCCATTGTATAATACATTATTGCCTTTTTTGTCATAGATGAATTGACCATATATGTGTGGGTTTATTTTTGGGTATATATCTGTTCCATTGATCTATGTGTGTTTTTTGGCTAATGACATACTGTTTTGATTCCCATATCTTTGTAATATATTGTAGTTTAAAGTCAGAAAGTGTGATGTCTCCGGTTTTTATTCCTCAAGATAGCTTTGGATATTCAGGGTCTTTTGCAGTTATAATTTTTGAATTGTTCTTTTCTATTTTTGTGGAAAAACTCCATTAATTTTTATAGAGATTGCATTGAATCTAGAGATTGTTTTGGGTAGTACAGGTATTTTAACAATATTCATTCTTCCAATACATAAGCTTGAAGTATTTTTCTATTTATTATACCTTTTTGAATTTGTCTCATCAATGCCTTATAGTTTTCAGTGTACAGCTCTCTCACTTCCTTTGTTAAATTTATTCCTAGATATTTTTTCTTTTTGATACAATTGTAAATGGATTTTTTTCTTAATTTGACTTTTGGATAGTTTATTTTGTATATAAATACAATTGATTTTGTATTTATTTTATGTTCTGCAAATTTACTGAATGTGTTTATTTTCCCTCTTCTTTCTTCTTCAGTTTTGAGGTATAACTGACATAAGTAAATTGCACATATTTAATGTGTTCACTTGGATCAATTTTGACATATGTATATAGTTGTGAACCATTGCTACAATTAGGACACTTAATATTAAAGGGGTTCAGAACATGCCACCCCCTAAAAGGCTGCTTTGGCATATTGATTATTGGCATATTAAGGACATTCTTACCACTGGAGACTTGGAGTCAACAAAATCTACTCAACCTAGTAAGTGAATTTGGCAAAGCAGAGGACACAGAGTCAATATTCAGAAATCAAAGAAATTTTTGTACACTAAAAATAAAATATCAGAAACAGAAATCAGGGGAAAAATCCCATTTGCTATAGCAACAACAACAAGAATAAAGTACCTAGGAATAAACCTTACCGAGGAGGTAAAAGACCTGTACTTAAAAAAACTACACAACACTGAGGAAAGAAATTAAGAAAGACACAAATAAATGGAAGCATATACTGTGTTCATGGGCTGCAAGAATTAACATCATCAAAATGTCCATACTTCCCCAAACAATTTATAGATTCAACACAATTCATATTAAAATACCAACAATATATTTCACAGATATAGAACAAGAATTTCAAAAATTTATATGGAACCATAAACAACCCTGAATAGCTACAGCAATTTTTAGAAAGAAGAACAAAGTAGGAGGGATCACAGTACCCAATATCAAACTATACTACAAGGCTATTGTAATCAAAACAGTCTGTTACTGGCATAAGAACAGACATATAGATCAATGAAACAGAATAGAAAGCTCAGGAATAAACCCATGTCTCTATGGACAATTAATATTTGACAAAAGAGGCAAAGGCACAAAATGGAGTAAAAATAGCCTCTTCAACAAATGGTGTTGGGAGATCTGGACAGTGACGTGCAAAAAATGAAACTCAACCACCAACTTACACCATACACAAAAATAAACTCAAGGTGGATAAAAGACTTATAAATATAAATTGCGACAGCATAAAAGTCCTAGAGGAGAGCATAGGCATAAAAGTCTCAGATATTCCATGGAACAATGTTTTCACTGATATGTCCCCTAGGGTAAGAAATATAAAGGAAATAATAAACAAATGGGATTTCATCAAGATAAGAAGCTTCTGCACAGCTCTGAAAAGGGAACCAACCATGTGGGAAAATATGTTTGCCAATGATACCTCAGACAAGGTTTTGATCTCCAAAATATATAGAGAACTCACATGACACCACTCCAGGAAGACAAGCCACCCAGTTAAAAAACGGGCAAAGGACCTGAACAGACACTTCTCCAAGGAGGACATACACAGGGCCCAGGGACACATGAAAGGATGCTCAGCATCACTAGACATCAGAGAGATGCAAATTAAAACCATAATGAGACACCACTTCACACCGGTCAGAATGGCCATCATAACCAAATCTACAAACAACAAATGCTGGAGAGGCTGTGGAGTAAAGGGAACACTAGTACACTGTTGGTGGGAATGCAGGCTGGTGCAGCCACTGTGGAAAACAGTATGGAATTCCCTCAAAAAAATAAAAGTGGAACTACCTTTTGATCCAGTGATTTCACTGCTGGGATTATACTAAGAATCCTGAAACGCCAATTCAAAAGATCCTATGCACCCTAATGTTTATAGCAGTTTTATTTACAATAGCCCAGTGCTGGAAACAGCCTAAGTGCCTATCAGTAAATGAGTGGATCAAAAAACTGTGGTAAATTTACACAATGGAATACTATGCATGCAGCAGATAGAAAGAAGGAACTCCTATTCTTTGCAACAGCTTGGGTGGATCTGGAGAGCGTAATGCTGAGTGAAATAAGCCAAGCAGGGAAAGACAAATACCACATGATCTCACTTATATGTGGAACCTAATTAACAAAACAGTAGAACCGGAGACATGGAAATAAAGAACTGATAGAGAACAGAATGGAGGGGCAAGGGGGATAACTGGGAAAGAGAGGGGAGAGTCAAGTTAAGGAACATGTATAAAGGATAAGGATAACAAGGGTGGGGATTGACTGTGGGAGTGGGGGGTGGTTTGGTGGGGCAGGCAAGAGCCACAGAGGGAAAAATTGGGACAAGTGTAATTGAACAACAACAAAAATAATTTAAAAAGTGTTTTTGTGTATGTGTGTGTGATTTCAACCTCTTGAAGATATCCTCTTATGTTTTCTTCTAAAAGCTTTATTATCAGATCTTTGACATTTAGATCTGTGATCCATCTGGGATTGATTTGTGTGTGTGTGTGTGTGTGTGTGTGTAAAGTGAGCTGGGGTCAAGATTAACTTTTTTCCATTTTGTCATCTAATTAATCACATGTTTTAATTAATAATTTTTGTTTATCCAAGGAATGCATGAATACTGTCACTCCTTAAAACATTCCAATGCATCACTGATAATACTAAAGATCTCTTTGGCCCTCCCTCCTTGTCTTAATCATTTTCCACTGTCTGGAGTGGGGGTCCTAGAAGTAACCATTGTCATCAGTTTATTGTATCCTTCTGGACTTTTCCCCCTAAGCATTTGCATACATGCATATAACTATTTTCTGTTTTCTTCATTCCTCCCACAGTGTCACCTTGTTTGGATTATTCTGCGACTCTATTTTTTGACCCAGCGACATGTCTTGGATGCTTTCTTTGTTGGTACATACAGATTTCCATGGTTCCTTTCAACCGTTGTCCTGAATTACATGTTATATATGTCAAAGTATAGCTTGTTTAGTCCTTTGTGGGTTTTTAAGTTGTTTCTAATTTTTTGTTTTGTTACCCCAATGATGTTTTTGTGTACTGTATGAATTATTCACTGGTATCACCGTTATAAAAATCAAGGTACCCCCCCCCCCCACTCCATAGGGTGCTGCTGTCCACAACCCCTGAGAAGTAGGTGGGGATGAAAAGTTGAGACTGGAAAGCATTGGGCTCTTCCTAGATTTAGGACAAGCAAAAGAGCTCAGATTCTGAGTGACTTGCCTGGACTCATACAGCTAGTGAATGGCAAACAAGGAGGGACACCATGGCTTGGGATGTGGACCCCAGGACACAGTAAACCTCCTTGGCTGCCCAGCTCCCTATGTTGGCCTGTCCTCTTCCTGTTGCACTTGCCTCCAGAGCTGGACACTGATATGGAGTAACACAAGATATCAGTGGGGGTTTGTTCATTGCCTCTTCCCTCACCTGCCCCTGCCCCCAATGTGCTAGAGTCTCCCCTGGATGAACCAGACCTATACCTCAGTTCTAAAGCCCCCCTCCTCTTATCCTCCATATATTTAAAAGTCCTCTGCCTTCAAAGATCCCCCTGTGGGACAGGCAAGAACAAATTTTGAATTGAGAGGAACTCTCATCTTTAAATCACTCATTGGGCAAAATAATCAAAGGATGTTCCCAAAATTTGTCAATGGTGGTGCTGCTCCTAGCTGCTCAGTAATGACTTGCACTTGATGACACACCTCGAGAAAATGCACTTTGGAAGCAATCAGTATATGCTGAATAAGATTCTATTCTACAAGCATTTTACCCACTGTTAAGGACTTGGGAGATGAGGAAAACAGATAAGCCTCTTTATTAATATTGATTAGACCATTACATATCTGAAGAAAAGATTTTAGTCCAAGATGAGTGCACCTCACCAGTGTAGCCTTCCTGTGGGGAAGGCCATACATGCAGATTTTGCTCCTTTAGGCTGTTCAGAGGAGGCAGGAGAGGGACTCTGTTGAGAGAACTAAGAGAACATTTACATGCTTTCTCACCAATCCCACAGGGACCCACTGAAGGAAAACAAACAAAAAAAAAAGTTAACAGCAGCAGGAAGGATTGAGGTTGGACTTCAGAAATAACATTTATCTAGAAGAGTCCTGAGGTTAGAACACCTTTTCTATAATAACTTTAAGAATGAAGAAAATAATAAAATTATGAATAGGACTTTTTACTATTGATCAGAAAAGAAAATTGATAAACATGAAAAAAATGCTCAGTTTCAATAGTAATCCAAAACTTCTTTCAGGTTTGTTGTTTTGAAGTGTGGTTAGGTAAGGAGCAATATATAAGAAAACCCCTCTTTCTGCTAATCTGTGTTTCACTTTTACTTCCTAATCCTACTTAGAGTCTGTTGCCCTTGGGAAACCTTCCCTTTTCTGACCCCCCACTCCTGGTGTGACCAGTCCCTTCTTTAAGCCTAAGTTGGCTTGGGCAGATTTGTGCCATTGGAGCGAGGGTAGGTGTTCACACTCCAGCCTCTAGAGAAATTTCACCTCTTTTGGGCCTTGATCAACATCAGTATGTCATACAGGATTAAGGCAAGTCTGAGTCTTGGAGTCCCTGATCTTAAGTGACCACGAGGTGCATGATAGTGGGTAAGGCAAGGCCACAGATGCCTCTGATATACCAGAACCTTTGTTCTCAGTAGGATGTTATAATAGGTCCTTTTTATGCCTTGCCTCATTTTATTTCACAACAATCCTATCCTTACTCTATAGATGAAGAAATGGAGGCTTAGAAGTGTTAAATGAGTTGTACAAGGTTGGTCTGGCAAGCAATGGCTGAGCTGTATTTGACACAATCATCTGTCCTGGGCAGGAAGCCTGACCAAGAACCTAGAAAGGGCTGAACAGAGCCATGGCTCATTCTCTCAGCACCAGTGAGGCCTCTTGAGAGACCCCTTCATATCACTGGTCTTGTGCTCTGCTGCCTCTGTGTTCTCTGTCTCTCCCAGTCTTGGAAACTCCTAGGGATCAGAATTATCTGGCTGGCTGAAAAGTCCATATATTTTTTTCTATAAAATAAAAGACACATTTTTCATTTTCACCAATAACTTTATTGATTTGGATATTTTTAATATGTCGACTATTTTCTGTGTGGTAGAACATTGACTGTTCTCAATTAGTATCTCCATTTGATTGCTGTAACTTCGACTGGTCTACCAAGCCATGGAGCATTGTCCAGTAAGACATCTCCAGCATGAAACTTCGCAAACCACTTTTGACACATTTGATCAATCACAGCACCTTCTACGTACACTGCAGAAATCTTTACTTTTTTTGCATTTCAGTTGCATTTTTACCTTTCTTGAAATAATAAAGCATGATATGCCACAAATGTTATTTTCTTCCATCTTCACCATTAAATTGGCTATACAAAATTCACCAATTTTGATCTTTTTAAAAAATGCGTGCTGATGTGACAGCTCTCACAATACAATCTAACAAAATTGTTTTTGAATGAAGTTAAAGACAACTAAATGCTACTAGAGCCATCTTACAGAAAAAAACCAAACAAACTTTTTGGCTAACCCAATATGTGCCATGTTTTCTTTAGGTCAGGGTTGAAAAATTAAATTCCTATAGGGCCAAGCAGTAATGAAATGGGGTGGCCAGAGTGAAATGCAAGTGTGTGTTGTCTGAGCAGTGGCAACTGTGGCTCATGAGGAGCACACACTTCTGGAGGGGCAGCTGCTCCTCAGTTCCAGCCAACTGTTACCACCTGGAATCAGGGTGCAGTGTTGTTAGAACTTCTGATTCTTCAGGAGAAGCTAAGATCTCTTGATTTTTAAAATATTGCCCAAATATGTTCAGAGCAATATTTAAAAATGAGAAATAGTATATAAACAAACAAAACACATTTGCTGGTTGACTATAGCTTTGTGAAGTGTCAGGTTTATAACACCTGAACTCTGACCTGATCCCTACCTTGCTCCAGACAAGCTCAGTTCAGTTGAAAGCTCCTCCTGCTATGGGTGCTTAAGAAATGGTGCTGATGCCCTTAGGGGATTTATGAGTATAGTTTGGTGAATTTGTCATGGGGTGGGATATAGACGTCTTCCAGAAGAGTCTTCTCCCTAATACTACCCCACTCCCCTAGCATACTTCAGTACATTCCAAGGATGGGGAAGATGTTGACAGGAATGGGTTCCAGTTTTTGACCTCTTTGTGTGGTTTTCTACATGGACTTTGAATGACAATGTCAGATGGCATGCTACTGGGGACAGTAGGCCCTTGAATTAATGTCATTAATCCTTAAACTTCTCTGAGAAGGTTGGAGACATAGTAGCTGCAGCAAGGTAAACAAATGTCAAACACGCATTAAAAGATGAACAACACTAAAGGAAACAAGACACCATGAGCAAGAGCCAGTAGAAACAATAGACAGCAGAAACAGTCATGCAGACTTTGGATATTAAAGTTATTAGACATAGACTCTATAAAACAACCCTGCTTGCTATGTTCAGAGAAATAAAACTCCAGCTTGGAAATCTCATCAGAGAACTGGAAATCATAAAATATATAACATTTAAAAAAATTATAGAACTAAAAATGCAATAGTTGAAATTAAGAACTTGATGGATAGATTTAATAACAGATTAAACACAGCTAATAATATATTATAGTATGAAGTGATAGCTTTTTGGAAAACATGTTACAGTATGTGATTGATTCCTGATATTTTTGACCAAAATGTTAAGAAAAATAACAAACCATATAGCATTGCTAAGCTTTGTCTTATTCTGTATTAGTGCAGTTGGTTTTTTTTGGACCAGAGAAAAATTACTGAATTGGAACATAAGTCAGAAGAAATGTTAGGGAGAAGCACTGATAGACAAAAAGATGGAAAATCCAGGAAGGAGTATAAAAAAAAGAAGACAAAACAAGAGAGTCTAATACATATATGATTAATTGGAGTCTCAGAAGAAAAGGAGAAAGAGGAGAGGAAGAACAAAGTAGAAATATTTGATTTTTCTGTTACTGAGGAAAGACATCTGCTTATAGACTGAAGGAGGCTCCAGAGGTGGGTTGATCTGTGTTAGATAGAGGAGGGCTCAGTCATTCACTGGCTCAGATGGGTCAAAAACCAGTGCTTTGCAAATTACTGGGCCTAGGTAGAAATAGAGCCAGAGGTCCCAACCTACTTGGAGTGGAAGTTGAGGCAGAAAAGTAAGTAAAGCTTTTATGAATTTATTTTTTGAATTTATTCATTCATTTATTTTTTAATTTACTTATTCATCAACTTAATATTGATTTGTTGAACACAAACCTGGCTTGAGTCACTTGGTCAGAAAATGAGAAAGTTTTAGTTTTAAAAGAGATGGAGATTATTATGCTTAGTGAAATAAACCAGTCAGAGAAAGACAAATACCATATGACCTCACTTACATGTGGAATCTAATGAATAAAATAAACTGAAAAAAAAAAGTAGAAACAGAGGCATACATTCATGGAACAGACTGACAGCTGTCAGAGGGGAGAGGGGAGGGAGGGACTGGATGAAAGAAGGTGAAGGGATTAGCCAGAGAACAGATATGCATGACCCATGGACATGGACAACAGTGTGGTGATGACCTGAGAGAAAGGTGTGGTGCGTGGGTGAAGGTGGCCAAAGGGTGGTGGGAAATGGGGACATCTGTAATAGTGTCAACAATAAAAATAAAGTTCAAAAAATAATTTAACCCATTTCATAAGAACACATAATTTTTGTAACAGAGATGGGAAATTGAAAACAAAAGAACTGGAGAGTATGAAACTGAATATAATGGAAGTTTTTATAAATATGTATTATATTGCTAGTGTGCAATATTTATATCTATCAATAAATGATACTCTTTTATTATATTAAAATGATAATTTAAATTTAAAAAATAATACAAGAGATGTTTGTCCTCAAATGAAGCAAGATGCCTAGGGAGCTTAGTGTCTAGGTACACAGAAGCAAGATAGCCTCTGATGAGTGGGATTAGAGGCTAATTTGGAAAGAAATACAAGTCCAAACTAGTGCCTATAAAGTTTTTGGCCCCTCTTTGAAGATAGCAGTTACTCCAGAAAGAGGTAATTTGGGCTTCAAATAATCTCTTTGGTACTTTGTAATTTTTAGGGTTTTTAAGAATGTGGCCAACTTAATGTCATTTGTATTTTATTCACTTTTGCTCATTTCACAGTAAAATTTATTGTAATAAAAGGAGCGTGTGTAAATACTACTAAAAAGAGGAAAAGGGTTTTTGTGGCTACAGAGAAAGGAGACACAACAACCTTGTGAAGGCCAGACACGGTGGCAGTGAGCGATTAGGGAAGCCACACGGAGGTGCTCCTTCTGGGGACAAGGCCAGGACTCTTTGCATAGCTACCCCACTTGGAGGCTTGGGAAAGCTAAGAACACTTTAGGCCTATGCAAAATTGGCATTGGTGCCCTTTGTGGCTCTTTTGGAGTGGGGAGGGTCATAGACCACTTTGAGAATGTGATGAAGCCCACAGAAAAACCATTCCCTATGAAAATTCATGGCATTCATAGATCCTAGTCTAAAATCTTTTTATCTATCCACTCCTTTATTGTAATTTGGAGAAACAGAAGTTAACATTGGAGAAGAGATTTGTCCAAATTCACATAGGTAGTGACAGAGTCAGGACTTTATCCTAAGTGTGTTCACCTTCACTGAGGACAAGTGTGCTTGTCCTCACTCATTCCTTCAGCACCCTCCAGAACTGTCCAGGATGGGGTGGTGGTACATAAGCAAGTGAGGGATGCCTCTCTCACTGGGCATTGCTTGGGGGAGGTGAGCTTGTCTGGTTGCTTGGGGTGTGATCAGGTTCATACAACATCAGTAGGGGGCCTATCAGTAGATGGAGGGACCATGATGAGGAAACCCCTTCTGGAGGAAGGAGTTCTTTTTCTAAAGGGTTAGGGGATAATACTAGCTGCTTTTTAACTCAAATGATGTGGGGAGTAGTGAAAACTCTTGAATAGAATAAGATGGTGATAAAAGTGTCTCTAGAACAACCCAGAGCTCAGGAGACAGCTCCAAAATCCCAGTGTGACCTTAACTGGGGATCCTCCTTCCTGCGATTCACCAGAACAAAGCTTTAAATATGACTCCAGTCCCATGGGACTAGGTTCCCTCTGGATTTTCTTTTCTTCTCTTTTGAGTTTCCTTTCTTCTTGCTTTCTCCCCCTTCTGCTGTAGGAACAAAGAGGAGAGAGGGTACAAATGCCAGACACTAAATGCATTTTATTTCAGGAAAAGTTATGACTATTAAAGATTTAAAATTTTAGTCTAAAAATACCAGAATGTAAATGCTTCTGTTCCCCCAGTCCTCTTTCTTCTTTCCTCATCATCACTCATTTTCCTAATCAGTACCACTGAGAATTACACTGAGGGCAGGTGTAGAAAACATCGGTATCTTCATCTGCTGAGAGGAGAAGTGGGGGCTAGGAGAAGTGTGGTAAGGTGCGATCAGAGCTTGTCCAGATACAGGAGAAGGAGGCTGAGTTATGCAGCATTTACAGCATGCCCTGGCCAATGTGCCAGGTGGATGAGGCAGTGAACCAGCTCAAGGTTCTTGCTTCTGAATGGTAAGAAGTTTCCCAGCACTTTTAGCTTAAGGTCAGCTTTGTCTTCCCAGCAAATGTTTGATTTAGAGTTTATTGATTCCATTTGCCAGAATATTTTCCTTAAATATTTTTTTAGTCTAATGCACACTGTATATACCCATATGGCTCTAGCTTGCCTTGTTTTTCTGTAGAACCAATAAGGCAATTCGGACAAGATGAAATTGAACTCAGAGGCATATGGATAGGATGGCTGGAGATGTGGGCAGGGAGGGAATATGGGTTTGAGATAAAAGGCCTAGGAACTGGGGAGAAGGAGGACTGAGGATATACTATGGACAAAGAGAAACAGAAAAGAGGAAATTAGACAAGGACAGGAATAATGAAATTTGGAAGGGGAAGGGAAAAGGAAAGAAAGGAGGAGCTCCTACTCTTCATGACAGCATGGATGGAACTGGAGAACAATATGCTAAGTGAAATAAGCCAGGTGGTGAAAGACAAATACCATATGATCTCACCTATAAGTGGAACCTAATCAACAAAACAAACAAGCAAGCAAAATATAACCAGAAACATTGAAATAAAGAAAAAAACTGGCAGTAACTAGAGGGGAGGAGGGAGAGGGATAATAGGGAAAAATAGGGGGACGGTCATAAAGGAAGATGAATAAAGCACACATGGACAAAGCCAAAGGGGGTAGGATCAAGGGTGGGAGGTGGGGATGAGTGGAGTGCAGGGAGTGGTGGGGGGAAAATGGAAAAGCTGTACTTGAACAACAATTAAAAAAAAGAAAGATGAAAGAATATATTATAGTCAGCTTACAGTTTTGTGTAATATTGGAGATAAGGGTGAGTTTAGCCTATGTGACGACTCTCAAATTATTTTGGAGGCTCCTGTTCTAATTTCTTCTTGCTCTCATTTAATCTTTTATGGAAAAAAGTAAAATAAACATGTGTGCTCAACAGCACCATATGCTCCACCAACATCCATTCACCATTCTCTCACTGTGTAGCAATCTGTTATTTAAGACTGAACTCCTGGGTTGGTCCCTAACTGGCTAAGTCAATAGTATTCCTGTCCCCCTGTTCTCCTGTCCTCAGTGGTTGGTTGAGGAACAGGCATGCAGTCCAGGACCAAGCCAATCAATGCATAGGATTCTCTGGCACAGATGACTGGTTTGGGGGCTACCTCATGACTGAAGTTTGTTTAACCAGAAAGAAAAATTGGGATTTTTGTTAAAAGGTGGGGTTAGGAAAGCATTTTATCTCCTCCTGATTATGAACAAGAAAGCATAGGGACCCAGGAGTGCTGGCAATCATTTTGGTACCATGAGGGAATTCAGTCTAAGAGTGAAACATCTATATTAGGAGGCCGGAGTAGAGTCATGAAGAAATGGAGCTGAGAATAGAAATCTAAGATGGTGGCAAAGTAGGTGGAAGTTACACTCACTTCCTCCCCAAAGCAAATTAGAATTACAAATAAAATATATAACAATCAACCTGAAAAACCAACTGAAGATTAACTGAACAGAAATCTTATAACCAAGGATTTACAGAAGCCACATGGAGACTAGCAAAAGGGCAGAGACATGAAAAGGGCTGGCCCCACACCCATGTGTGGCAGCTGAGAATCTGGAGGGATATCTCAGCTGCAAAAGTTCCATCTAGGGAGCATGAAATCTCAACTCTATACCTGGCTCCAGAGCCAGGAACCGGTGCCCACATCTGGCTGTGAAAATCAGTGGGGATTCTGTCCACCAGGGAGAGATGGGAGTTTGCTAGAAACTCGTGTGTCTTGTTATAGGCCCTGCACACAGAATCTAGTTTGTGGTCACTCACACTGGACTCCAGCAGAGAAGGAGGCTCAGGGCATACTAGTGCCATGTGAGGAGAGACTGGGTTCTGTGGCTCTGGGAAGACAGCTGCCAGTGGCCAGTGCCCCTGTACTGAGTCCCTCTCCCACACCACACACAAATGTCATCTTTCATGGGTACAGTGCTCCCCTCTATATGGCATCAGCCAGGAGAAATGCAATAGCTCCACCCTTTTGACATCTTGTGCCCTGTCCTGTGGAGGTAACACCCTTTGGAAGAGTCAGTGTCCTGGGCCCAGGGTATAGAGGTCCAGGCAGATAGGATTTGTCAGAAACAGAGTCATGTGACTCAGAGGTAGCTGCCATTTCCTGCTCCTCCACCCCTGCAAGCCTGACCAGTGCCATCTCCTCATGGGAGATCCACTAGCCACATCCTTCTGACTCCAGGCAGCCCCACACTACCGAGCTCTGGCTCTCCAAGAGGTCCAAGCAGAATCTGGTGCAGACTGAGCTGTGTGGCTCTAGGCTGGGACCATTTTTCCTCTGCATGCCTGATGGGTGTAGAGCCCTCCCTTCACATGCTGTTTGGGCCTGATAGACTCAACTGGCATCCACCTGAAGACTCCCTGAGACCCTACCCCACCACAAAGGTCTGCGGGCACCTGGTGGGTGGCAGCTACTCTCAGTGTACCCTGAGAGTTTTTCTGAGTGGCCTGGGACCCAGCACTGGCACCAAGTTTGAATATGTATCAAACTGGTGAAAACCACTTGCCCCTACCTGATGACTCACTGAGAACCAACCTCATGAAACTCACATAACACCAGAAGTCTTTCAGTGACTAAGCATGACAGGTAGCCAGCCGGTGGAGGCAGTTGGAGGTGGATCTCAGGATGCCTTGCACCTTTTGCTGCCCTGTCTGTCGGCTCAGGGTTGGTGGAAGCCAGCTCTGGTGTGCAGCTTGGCCTTTCCCATGCACACCCACAAACTGTGGATCATTTTATAGCTCAAAACAGGATGCCTGGGGCCAATAACAGGTGCTGTCTGATATTGACCTGCCCCTGAGTTTCTCCAAAGAGACATCAAAACCAACACGCCCAGAGTTGAGCTTTGGGTAACATCAAAGAAAGATCCAATTAGCCCCACAAGCAGCACATCCAAAGGGAGATGTTGGCAGGAACCAGACGCTGCAGAGGCGAATTCCGCTTTATGTAGTCAGTACCCACAGAGCAGCTCTTATACCATGGTTGGGGTCAATCCTCCCAACCTGATTAACCCCACACATGAATGAGCCAACAGCAATCATATAACCTACACAAGGGACATTCCTGGAACACCCAGCTCAGGTGATCAAAAAGATTGTGCCACTGGGTTCCATAAGACACTTGCTACATAAGGCCACCCTACCAAGAATGGAAGACATAGCAGATTTACCTAATAGAGAGAAACAAACACAGAGAGGTAGCCCAAAATGGAGAGACAAAGAAACATGCCCCACATGAATGAATGGGAGAAATCTCTAGAAAAAGAGCTAAATGGAATGAAGGTAAGCAATTTATGAGACATAGAGTTCAAAACAATGGTTATAGGGATGTTCAAAGAATTTAATGATAACTATAATAGCATGAAAAAGGAACTAGAAACCATAAAACATAACCGGTCAGAAATGAAGAACACAATATCTGAAATGAAGAATATACTAGAAGGAATCAACAATATGTTAGATGAAACAGAGGATTAAGTCAGAAAGTTGGAAGACAAAGGAACCTGAAAACACCCAATCAGAGAAGAAAAAAAATTAAAAATTAAGATAGTTTAAGGAACTGTTGGGATAACATGGAGTGTAACAACATATACGTCATGGAGGTACCAGAAAAAGAAGAGAGGGCAAGGGACTGAGAATGATTTGAAGAAATAATGACTAGAAAATTCTCCTAACCGGATGATGAAAGAAAAAGACACACATGTCCAGGAAGCACAGAGAGTCCCAAACAAGATGAACCCAAAGAGAACCACACCAAAACAAATTGTATTAAAATGGCAGAAGTTCAAGGCAAAGAGAGAATCTTAAAAGCAGCAAGAGAAAAACAGTTATATATCAGGGCACTTCCATTAGAGCATCAGCTGATTTCTCACTAGAAACTTTGCAGGCTAGAAAGTATTGGCACTTAATAATCAAGCTGATGAGAAAGAAGGACCTACAATAAAGACTACTTTACCCAGCAAGGCTATCCTTTAAAATTGGAGAAATAGTTCCCCCCCACAAAGAAAAAGCTAGAGAATTTCATTACCACCAAACCAGTATTACAAGAAATTTTAAAG
>PVJD01017622.1:0-16964 GCA_004026545.1 Mormoops blainvillei | reverse complement strand
TGGGAATAAAGAACAGACGGATCTGGAAATCGTAAGACGTTGGCTTGGAATGTGAGGGGGAAACAAATGTGGAGACAAACATGGATGATGTTTAAGTAAGGTGGAAAATAGAGTAGAGGGCGTTGCTTTGGTGAGGAAAATGATGAGCTAGTGTGATCCACTCAAAGTCTGGGGGCCTGCGGGACATACCGATAAATACATTCAAGAGGCAGTTGGATCCAAAGGTCTGAGGCTCTGGAAAACCATATGGACTGGGCTTTTGGGAATATCAATGTAGAAGCAGCTCAAGAAGTGCAGAGACCAAGGCCAGAACCCTGGGGGTGTACAACAGTTAGTTAAGGGACTGTCCTTTACCATCAATCAGACAACTGTTGCGGGGGGGTGTTTTCATTTATGAATATCTCCTCCCAGTTATCTCCCATTCTAAAATACGTTTCCTTTGCTTTGTAGCCATATTTGGATCCCAGTTTTCTCTCCCTGGTAACTCCAAACATTAGTGAGTCTCTCCGCCTTTTGCCTTTCAGGTTTACCTGAGCCTTCTGCAAATGGGACAAGTTGCAGTTGCAAGAACGCTCTGCAAATCTGCAGTTGATTTCACCTACTTGTAATTATTGGCAGCATCTCTAGAGTTCATATGTAGTTTACGCACACAGCCTAATGTATTCTTTATAAATAAACCGTATAAAGTAACAAAGCAGGAGAGCTTGCTATAGGGAGAAATTCAGTATTTGGAGAGTGTAGAAGGTGTGCAGTTGGCCCAGATACATTTTTCAGAGGTTGTTGGTGCCGAGGGTGTTTCTAGCTAACCTGCAGAATGTAAACAGAGCCTGCAGACAGACTGAAAGACAGCTCTATCAGCTCTGCTGGAGGTGTTGACACCTCTATCCTGCCCGGGGTGTGTGAGCACAGGAGCGCCTTGCTATCCCAATTTTACTGAGCTGCTTGGGGCCTTGACATTGTGGATGTTCTCTCCTGGCAAATACATGCTCATACACAAATATCTTAAAGTCAGAAGGCGCCTTGGGGTGTTTTTAGAGCAGAGTGCACGAACTTACTCTGGATGTTTCCTGTTATGTACTTGCAAATAATCAATGGTATTTAAATCGAACAATTAACCACATTAAACTTGATGGAGCAGTAGTTAATTTGAACAAAAGCGATGTGTGTATATGAATGATCGTGATTATGTGCAGAATCGCTTAGTGCCAAACTGAAGTCACATCTAAAAATCCATTCTCTTCACCTTAAAAGTGTAAGAAATCAGACTCCCTCTCTTGCGTTCTCTGTCTCTGTTACCTCCCTCTCTATGACCCCCACACAAGGTGAAACAGAGATTCCTATCTCTCTATCCTACTGCCTCTCCCTGTCACCATCACTACACTGAATCAAGGCCTTTCGCCCTTGCCTGAATCAAATGAAACAGCCTCTTGACCAATCCCCCCACTTTCAGTCTCTTCTCTGTCCAGTTTATCCTTCACAGTGCAGTCAGCTTGATTTTGATAAAGCACTGACCAAAATCCTTTATTGGTTCCCACCAAGTACAGGATGAAGGTGCAACACCTTAGTGTGTGACTTAAGGACCATGGGTAGGACCTTTTTTTTACCAATCCAGCCTCATCTCCCACAACATCTCTCGGTCCCCTTTCTCTGCAGTCATTTAACCACATGTCGTTCCCTGAGTCCAAGAAACATGACCAAATCTTTTCCATGCTATTCTAGTAGCCTGAAATGTCCACCACTGCTCTTCCCATAAAAGTCTTACATACTATATAAGGTTGAGCTTAAATGATCTCCCCTCCAGGAGGGTTCTTTTTTGGCCTTCTCATAGACCCTGGCTCTATGGTGGAGTGGCTCCCATGTCATTCTGTCTCAAGACAGAGTCCCCTACTGACCTTCTCTGTCCAACACTATGTGACTTCCTGTTGTCCTCAGATCAAAGCATACTTCCTGACGCATAGGATGCCTTAAAATCTTCATGGGATATGTAGGTCATGGACTTTGGCAAAGCTTTTCAAACACATTTCAGAAGTCCCTGATGGTTTTATATTTAAATAAAAATGAAAGTAATTGTTTTAAATAATGTCTAGTTCGTATTATACATTTGTTTTTTGTTTTTGTTGTTTTTTTTTGCTTATTAGGGATTTCCCAGATCCACATATAAAAGCTTATTAATAAAATCTAAGGGCAAAATATGCATAGTATTTAAACGTCTGTTCCATTTTGCTGACATTTCCATAAAGAATACCATATTTTTAAAAATACGTTCTTGGCTTGGGGAAGGGAGGAGCTGGGGCTGGGTGGAGCTGGGGAAAGGGAGAGAAAGTGGGAACAACTGTAACAGCATCAAGAATAAAAATAAATAAAAATTTAAAAAAATAAATAGGCTCTTAATTACCTTTTTTTAACAGGACCCTTTTTACTCAATGCAGATTTCTTTAAAACACAAAGGACTTGTTGTTGTTGTTGTTGTTGTTGTTGTTGTTGTTGTTAAAGAGAGAAAGCTTTATTCGCTTGGCATTTCCTGGTAACCTGGACTGGAAAATTTCGATTAGAAGTCATAATTACTCCTTTGCTAAAAGTTATGTGTAGTCTAAAAGATTGAGTGACCTTAAATATATTTAATTCAATTTTCTTTTTTTTTTTTTCAATTACAGTTGACATTTCGTATAATATTAAGTTCAGGTGTACAGCATAGTAGATAGACATTTATATAACGTGAATGAAGTGATTATTCCAATAAGTCTCGTACTCACCTGGTACTATACCGTGTTATTGACTATATTAGTCACAATATTATTGGCTATATCCCCTATGCTGTGCTTTACATCCCCATAGCTAGTTTGTAACTACCAATTTGTACTTATTAATCTCTGCACTTTTTTCACCCAGCCCCCCAACCACCCTCTCATCTGGCAACCCTCAGTTTGTTTTCTATACCTAGAAAATTAACTACTGCTCCGTCAAGTTTAATGTGGTTTCTGTGAGTCTGTTTCTGTTTTGTTTGTTCATTTATTTTGTTTTATAGATTCAACATGTAAGTGAAATCACATGGTTTTTACCTTTCTCTTTTTTATTTATTTCACCTAGCATAAAATCTCCTGGGTACATGCATGTTGTCGCAAATGGTAAGATTTCGTTCTTTTTTTATGGCTGAGTAATATTTTGTTATATAGGTACTACCTCTTTATCCAATCTTCTATTGAGGGGCACTTGGTTTGCTTCCCTAGCTTAACTACTGTAAATAACACTGCAATAAACATAGAGGCGCATGTAGTATCTTTTCAAATTACTCTTTTAGATTTCTTCAAATATATACCCAGAGTAGAAATGCTGCATCATATGGTAGTTCTATTTTTAATTTTTTTCAGGAACCTCCCTACTGTTTTCCATAGTGGCTGTACCAATCTGAAATTTTACCAACAGGGCACAAGGGTTCCCTTTTCTCCGTATCCTTGTCAACACTTGTTTTTTTGTCAATTTATTGATGACAGCCATTTTGACAAATGTAAGGTGATACTTCATTGTGGTTTTAATTGGCATTTCTCTGATGATTAATGACATTAAGTATCTTTTCATGTGTCTATTGGCCATATGTGTGTCCTCTTTGAATAAATGTCAGTTCAGGCCTTCTGCCCATTTTAAAAAATTGAATTATTTGGTTTTTCTGGTGTTGAGTCATATGAGTTCTTTATAAATTTTGGATATTAACCCCTTATCAAATGTATCATTGGTGAACATGTTCTCCAACTCAGTGGGTTGTCTTTTTATATCATTGATGGTTTCCTTTGCTGTGCAAAGACATTTTAGTTTGACGTAGTCCCATTTGTTTATTTTTTTTCGTCTCCCTTGTCCTAGAAGATATATCAGAAAAAATATTACTAAGACCATTGTCAGAGAGTTTACTACCTATGTTTTCTTCTAGGAATTTTATGGTTTTGAGTCTTATATTCAAGGCTTTAATTCATTTTGAGTTTATTTTTGTGTATGGTATACAAAGGTGGTCTAGTTTCATTTTTTGCACATATCCGTCCACTTTTCCCAACACCATTTGTTGACTAGCCTGCCTTTACCCCATTGTATATGCTCGCCGCCTTTGTCTTTATAACTACTTTATCGAGATATAATTCAATATGATAAAATCCATTCATGTAACATGTGCAATTCAATGGTTTTTACTATGTCCAAAGAGTTGTGTGAACTTCATTGCAATTGATTTTAGAACATTTGAATCACCCCCCAAAGAAACCCTTTATCCAGTCGCAGTTGCTCCCCATTACTCCTCAACTCCTTCAGCCCTAGGCAACCACTAATCTACTTTCTGTCTCTATGGATTCGCCTATTCTGGGCATCGAGATAACTGGAATTATACAATATGTGTTCCTTTGTGACCGCTTTTTTTTACTTAGCGTAATGTTTTCAGGTTGCATCCATGTTGTAGTATCTATCAGAACTTCATTTCATTTTTAAGAATAAACTTGACTTTTTAGAGCAGTTACATATTTACCAAAAAGTTGGGAAGATAATTAGAGAGGACCCGTATACTGCCACACCCACTTTCTCCAATTATTAACATCTTTCATTAGTATGGTATAATTGTTACATTAATGAACAAACAGTAATGTACTATTACTGAATGAACTCTATATTTCATTCAGATTTTCTTAGTTTTCCCCTAAAGTCACTGTGCAGCCCCCAAATCCTGTCCGGGACACCACAGTATTACAGTTAGTCATCACGTCTCCTCAGGCGACTCTTGCCTGTGACAGTTTCTCAGACTTCCCTTGTTTCCGGTGACCTTGATCATTTTGAGGGTTTGGGGTCAGATATTTGGTACGATGTACCTCGACTGAAATCCGTTTAATGTTTTTCTCATAACTAGACTGATTATAGGTTTTAGGGAGGAAGACCACAAAGAAAAAGTGCCATTTTCATCCCATCATATCAAGGGTACGTACTGTCAACAAGACTCAGCACTGCTGACGCTGACATTGTTAAGGTCAGGCTTCTTCACTGCAAAGTTACTCATTTCCCTCTTTCCCACAATTCTCTTCAGAAGGGAGGCACTATGGGTAGCCCGCACTCAAGGGGAGGGGATTAACACCCCACTTCCCTGAAGCCAGAGTATTTACATAAATTATTTAGATTTCTTCCGCACAGAAGATTTGTCTCTTCCCCTCCCCTCATTTATATAGTTACTTCATTATTTACTTATATCAGTGTGAATGCATGGATATTTATTGTATACTTTGGGTTATAATCCCATGTCACTTTATTCATTGTGTTGCTCGAATTGTTTCAGAGTTGGACATTGGAGCTCTTTTAGTTGGCCCCTGTGTCCCTTTGACAGGTTCCATAATTGTGGGCCTTCCTTCTTTCCTTCCATCCATCCTTCGCTGTCTTCCTTCTTACCTTTGCTTATTTCTGGCACTACAGGATGCTCCAGACTCATTTTGTCTATTTCTGGCTCCAGTCCTAGAATCAGCCATTTTCACAAAGAGCCCTGGTTCCTTTTACCGAAGAATGATATTAGAAACTAAGATCTGGACACTAGATGTGCTCATTGCTATTGGGATATTGTTGCTTCTAGGGCTTCTCATCAGCCAGCAGAGCTAGGTAATATATGTTTGTGTACTAACCTATATATATATATATATATATATATATATATATATATACACACACACACACACAAGTACTCAATTTCTTTCTATTGAAGAATAATATTTTATTGTGTGATTGTACAGATATATCACACTGTACTCATAATCAGTTAATACACAATTAGATGGTTTTCACTTTTTGGCTATTATGAATAACGCTTCTATGAACATGAGTGTACAAACTTTTGTGTGGACATATGCTATAATTTCTCTTAGTTATTCTTAGGAGTAGAATGTCTGGATCGTATGGAAACTCAATGTGTAACCTTTTGAGGAACAGCCTGACTCTTTTTTTTAAAGATTTTGTTTATTTATTTTTAGAGAGGGGAACGGAGACAGAAGGAGAGAAACATTGATGTGTGGTTGCCTCTCACACACCCTGCACTGGGGACCTGGCCCGCAACCCAGGCACGTGCCCTGACTGGGGAATCAAACTGGCGACCCTTGGGATCGCAGGCTGGCACTCGATCCACTGAGCCACACCGGCCAGGGCCAGCCAGACTCTTCTCCAAAGTGGCTTTTTACTATTTTACATTCCCACTAGCACTATATAGAGATTCCAATTTCTCCACATCCTTACCCACAGTTGTTATTGTGTATTTAAAAATTATGATTATGGCCATCTTAGTTGTCGTAAAGTGGTATTTCCTTGCGGTTTTGGTTTGCATTTCTCTGATGACTAAGAACGTTGAGCGTCTCTTCATGTGCTTGTCGGCCATTTACATATTGTCTTTGGAAAAATTCCTATTCAAGTCCTTTGCCCGTTTTTAATTGGGTATTCTTCTTCTTATTATTATTATTATTGAGTTTTAAATCTTTATATACAAGCCCCTTATAAGAGATATGATTCATGCATATTTTTCCTATTCCATGGGTTCTCTCTTCACTTTCTTGTTGATGTATGTCCTTCGAAGCAAAGAAGGTTCATTTTAAGGAAGTTCAATTTCTCTATTTTTTAATTTTGTGCTTTTGCTTTTGGTGTCATGTGGTTTGTTCAGTTTTGATGGTGATGCCTTACTTTTCCTTCTTCTTATAGCAGGAACTAGCCTCAGCAATGAGACATGTAACCTGTGATGGTGGGAAGTACAGAATCTGACCGGAGAGCACTGGCCCCTCCCTGAAGTGACAGTAGAGGTTGCTTAGAAAGGTGGTCACGGTAATCACACACTGCACAATGGCCGTGTGCCAGAAACTATGCTGAGCTCCGAAAGCATTGTGGTTGTCTCTTTTTTTTAAAAAATCTTCACAACAAACTGGAGACATTGTTCTTATTCATCATCTAAAGAAATTGAGGCTCAGGGTAAGTGATGCCCTCAAGGGCCTACAGCGAGCTGGTAAGAGATGAAGCCAAAGAGGTGGATTCAGTCCTGACTTTCACGGGCTCGCACTGATCCTGTTAGCTCTGAGCCCCAGAGATCCCATTCCTCAAACAGGTAGTAAATAAACCCACATATACTTTTGAGAGCATAATACGGAATAGGCATTGTGCCAGGTATTGGTGAACAAACCAGACACAGACTTCGTCCTTATGGAACTTACCAGGAGAGGGGCTGACAGTAGGCACAATCACCTAAATAAACATATAAAGACCACTAGGATTAGTGCTTTGAAGAGGTACCCAGTGCTATGAGAGCTTATGGCAAGGAGACCATGCCCTGTTCTGAAGATGGGCATCACGGACGACTTCCCTGAAGTGATGCTTGAGCTGAGATTTTCAGGACACTGGAGTATTTGAGGAAAGGGCTTGGGAAAGAACATTCCAGGAAAAGGGAACAGCAAACTAAAAAATCTTGAGGCAGAAAAGAAATGATGTGTTTTTGCTAATAGATTTTATCGTCAGGAAATCTGTGCTTATTATATGGATTTGGAGAAATTCCCCAGGTGCAAAATAAACTATGTACTGTGCTAAAGAATCTTTATCTGAGACAATTACTGGACTTCAAATTGTATTCAGATATGAAGCCATCAGGCACCACGACTCATTTAACAAATATTTCTCAAAGAAATCCTGGCTGGGTTTGAGGTAAGGAGGAGTAGAAGTGCAAGGAGTTGAGCCTGGAGAGGTGGGCAGGAACTGGATGAGGCACAGCTTTGGAGGAGCTGGGAGATTTTTCCCAAGAGCAATCACTAGAAGGTTATTAGGAAGCCACTAGAAGGTTATTAAGGAGGGAAGTAATAACAGATTTTCTGTTTGCAAAGTGGAAGAACCGCTGTAGGGAGAATGGATTGGTGGGGAGCAGAGTAGAAGCAGGGAGAACAGGTAGGAAGCCATGGCAGTGGCCCAGCAGAAATGACAGCGGTGTGGCTGAGGATGGTGACCATGGGGAGGAGGGCACAGCATATAATGTTCCATTCAGCTAGTGGGTGCTCTGCCCCCTCCTCCGCCTGGCCTGGGACCCAACCCCTGGGCTTATTCTCCCCTCCCCATCCTAAGAGGGCAGTGAGGGTTACTCAGCCCCTGGGTTTATGTGCCTCCTGGGTCCCCAGTGGCCTCTGCTTCCCGCTGTTGTGCTTGGCTCCCAAGGAGGTCTTTTTCTCCAGTGAGTGGGTCTGAAGAATGACAGAGCCGTCACTAATCTGCCCCTGCGCCTGCTTACTGAGGAGGGCACTTGGCGGGTGGGGGCGGGGGCGGGTGGGGAGGGGGTTGGTCTGGTGTGCTTGTCCTACTTGTGTTCACTGCAGGCCCGGCCTGAGGAGAGCTGGAAGATTACTGCTCCTGGGGTTTCCTGCCCCCTCCTTGCCCCAAAACAAATGGAGGGAAAGCTGGAACTTCTTTCGCAAGGACATAACAGTTTTCTGTCTTTGTGATTGGGGTGCAGAGGGGAGTATATTTCAAAACTGCCTTTTCCGGTGATAGCAAGAATACAATCTTTTCAGGGAAAATTGAGGAGTACAAGAATACATAAGGAAGACTAAGCAGTATTCGTAGTACTACCCTACAGTTTTGCACATTTTCCCAGTCATTTATACTTATTTTTAAATAGGTGGTACATACCAAATGTACTTTGATGTATCTTGCTCTCTTCACTGTGTGATTCAGGCATTTTCCTGTGTCATTAAAATCTTTCCACGCACAATTTTAAATCTGAAAATAGTCTTTTTTGAGAGCGAAATTTGTATAAACTTTTCCTATTTGTTGGCCACTTGGATTGTGTGTAACTTTTACCATTACGGGGAGATCTGTGATAAACGTCTTCATTTATAAATCTTGGCCTGCATTTTGGGTGACCTCTCCCCCTGTAAATTTCTAGAATGGGAATTAACAAGGGGGAGCTGTATAGACACAACAGGAAAAAAAATCTCTATGTAGGATAATTCCCACCAAAAGGTAGCTCTGCTCCTGCTCGTGGAAATATAAAAGATGGAAACTGTTTTTTCCCACTCTGTAAGGACCCCTGTGCTCCCCACATCACTTCACCATTCGCCAAGCGGTGGCTACTAGGTGTCTGTGTTAGGAATTACCTCTTTCCTCTAGAGACCTGTGAGATTGTGAGCTCGAGAGGCAGCCGGGACTGGCTTTCATTGGTTTCTCTCTGTCCTGTGGTGCAGCAGAGAGCCCTTCAGGCCCGTGCTGCCATAGAACCAGCTAAGCAACCTTGAGCACTGCCAGTTTCCTCAAATGCAAAACAAGCCAGAGAAGTGTTTTGGGTGTGACCAGGTTTTGTTACTGTTGGCACTTAAGTGGCAGGACCCCTGTTTCAAATTTAATCTTATAAGAACCCCGATCTGTAAAACAGGTTAAGGGGCAGTTGTTCTGGTAGAGGTGTGTACAGAAGAGTGTGGGGGTGTGGCTAGTGCTCTAGTTTGAGAACTCTGGCGGCTGTGAGAAGTTGCACTCCAGTTCAGTCCAGTTCTGTTCCCTACTGCTGAAGTTTCTTTTGCTTTTTTTAAAAAATATCTTTCATCTACATCCTCCAAATGTGCTGAGTGATGAAACCTTTTCTGCTAAAGGCAATTTGGAAATCAGACAAGTGGAGCACAAAGCCATGGATGTTTAGAGAGGGAGTGAGCAATATGTGAGACCCACAGAGAGGGTGACCCTGGCACTTCTAAGAAGGCAACCGCACAATGGACTCTTCGAAAGAAGCAGTGTCAGTTTATTCCCGATTGGCACCGCCCTCTCAGCGGGGCAGAATTGCTTGTTTTCACCCTCCCTTTCCTGGACTCATTTCAGACCAAACTTGTGTGCACACTTCCTAGCAATTTGAACCCAGAATAACTTATGAACAGGTACTTGATTGAGGCCCAAACATTATGAAAGATATAAATGGGGGTGGGTATGACAAGAGTTTCCTCCCGCCACTGAGGCACCCGAGCACCAAGAGCGGGGTGAGGCTCACCTGCCAGGCAGCCAACTTGGTTAGCTCCAATCGCCGCAGCGCAAACCAGTCAGCAGGGGCCCGAGGTCTGTGGCCCCGGGACGGGAAAGGAGGGAGTGGTAGGGAGGCCTCGCCCGTGCTCAGCAGGGACGCAGCAGGCCCGGGAGGAGCACCGGGTGATGGGCCGGGGTCTGTAATTCACCGCCGGGAGCCCTCCCAGCCCTTTCTTTCTGCACAGTGTGGGGTGGGGTGCGATGGGTTGGGGGAAGAAGGTGCCCGCGTCTGCGGGGGAGGGATGGCGCTACAGTTCCTGGGAAACTCGACCTCTCTTGTAGAGGCGTGGTGAGTTTAGGCTTTAGGATCCTCAGTGATGTGTAAAAAGCAGGCACTACCCCCGAAATTGTTGAAAGTTCCTGCCCCTCCCCGCGAAGCCCGCCTGGGCCCACAGGTGGAAAGGCTGGCCTGCACAAAGAAACCGATTGAAAATGTGGAATTCGAACCAGTTTACGGGAGATTCTGTCGTCCAGAGTCCTAGCAGACCTCGAGCAAAGAAAACTGCGGTCAGGAGTGGATGACGATTAAAAAACAGTGCACCAGGCCGAGATTATTGTAAAGTTCGAGTTTAGTTATATACTGGGATGACGAGGTAACAGGATTAAAGGGATTAAGGAAATCACCTCAAACAGCTGAGCAGGCGGTAAAAAACACTGTTCTATTTGTTTTCTTCCTAGGCTCCATACAGATACCTCGGGGCCGGGAAGCAGGGAGCGAAACGAAAGGCCTTTCGGGGGACACAGCGGCATAGCGAAGGGTCAGGGATTGGGGAAAGTCGGTGGGGGAGGAGCAGAAAGGGGGCTTTTGGTTTGGGATAAGGGGGAGCCTCTTCTAGAAAACAAGTACATGGACCGGGTTGACAAGTCAAAAAGAAAAAGCCATCAGAGAAGTTTTACAGATCTTTTAACAGCTAAGGTGTACTTTGAAAAACCAGACCTATTGTTGAACGCTGGTTCTCCCGCTTCTGCCACCGCGGTTGAAATGTATTTCCTGCTAGGGGTTCGTGTAACCCATTTATTTTTAATAAGATAATTGAGATTTCCGAGGGCTTTTCGTTTTGTAAATATTTCAACTCGCCTCAGGTGTCTTCCTGCCCCAGTGCACAAAGGTAAAATTGCCCCTTTTTGGGCCCGTTTCATTGATCTCTGAGCGCTATCAACAAGTGCGTGGCCGCGGGAGGTTCGCTGCAGCTACACAGTGCCGCTCCCAGGAAGCCAAACTACTTTCACGTCGGAGTTTCAGGTGAAAATATTGGGAGTCGCTGAGTTTGGGATTATGAGTAATCAAAAAGGAACCATTTCAGATCCTCCCGCCCTCAGGACAGCACTACGGTAGTAATACCCAGCGGTGGTCCCTCCCCAACCCGCACATAAAGTTTCAGGCCCGCAAAATTATCAGGACTCCATTCTGTAGGTTATAAAATTTATTGATCTCTCATTTAAGAATTAAGAGTAAACCCTTGAAAAACATCAAACAAAACAGCCCCTTCCCCACGACCCAAACGAAATCCGACAACGTTAGCGCAACGAAATATCAAATATTGACCATGGCAGAAATCACAACGCAACAAAGTAAATGCGTACTGGACGAAATGTCCCGCGGCCAGGGGCGGCGAAGCGGGAGACACACGCACACCTGGCTATAAATTAACATTGGACTTAGCTGCCGCGCTATTCCGCGCGGTCAGCCCCACCAAACCCACGAGGAAAACAGATGCAACGCGACTGGGGGAGGGGGTGCAGGTTTCAGGCCAGCCTCACCCGAGAGTACGTTTCTCCCGTTCACTCACTCCACGGCTAACAGCAAACTAACGAGACAACATTTTCAAATGCAACCGGAAAACCCAGGAAGCCCGGAGGAGGGGGGGGGCTGCTTTTTCTTTGCAAACATCACAGCGATTTCCAGCCTACAAAAGGGGAGGGAGGGGCAGTCGAGCTCTAGAAAGTCCTATATCCGATGCTCCGGACTTTTTTGTTTTTGTACAAAACCCGACAGCTACAGCAAACTTTCTGTCCTCCCCTTCTCGGTACAAGGCAACAGACCCAGGCAAGCAAAGCTAAACAACAAGGCGTCCCCACTTGGGGGTGCAGGGTGGGGTGGGGGGCGCAGGGGTGACGAGCGCAGGCTGGCGCTCAGATGTGGGTCAGCGGCACGGTTCCATTGACGGCAGTCCCCGCGCCCTGGTAGTGCTGGTGTACGGTGTGCAGGCGGCCGCCAGGCAGCGGCGAGGCGGCGTCAGCAGCGTCCCCGCCGGGTGGCAGGTACATGCTGATCATGTCGCGCAGGTCGCCGAGGCAAGCGCGCTGCGAGTGCGATGTGATGGCGGGCGGCGGCGAGCTGGGCTCTGTCTTCACCACCGTACCCATGGGGCCCAGGCTCATGGCGGCGGCGGCAGCCGCAGCGGCAGCCGCGGTGGCGGGCTGCTGCCCGTAGGCGGCGGCGGCCGCGGCGGCCGCGGCTGAGGGCGCCATGCCCCCGTAGCCAGAAGCAGCGGCAGCGGCGGCGGCGGCGTTCATGTAGCTCTGGGCGCCGGGTGGCATCATGGGGCTGTACTGCAGGCCTGCCATGTCGTAGCGGTGCATCTGAGGCAACGCGGGAGGCGGCGGGCTGCTCATAGTGGCGGGCTGCGCGTAGCCCAGCTGCTCCTGCACCAGCGAGTACGCGCCGTTGGCCCAGCCGTTCACGTGTGTGTACGTGTCCAGGCGCTGGCCCACGCCCACCGGGCTGCTGGCTGCGGCGGCGGCGGCGGCGGCGGCGGCAGCGCCGGGGGGCAGCAGGCCGCCGGGCAACGAGTACTTGTCCTTCTTGAGCAGCGTCTTGGTCTTGCGGCGCGGCCGGTACTTGTAGTCCGGGTACTCTTTCATGTGCACCGCGCGCAGTCGCTTGGCCTCGTCGATGAACGGCCGCTTCTCGGCGTCGGTCAGCAATTTCCAGTCGGCGCCCAAGCGTTTGCTGATCTCAGAGTTGTGCATCTTGGGATTCTCCAGGGCCATCTTGCGCCGCTGCCCGCGGGACCACACCATGAAGGCATTCATGGGCCGCTTCACGCGGTCCTGTTCACTGCCCCCACCACCGCCACTCGCGCCACCGCCGTTGCCGCCGCCGCCTGCGTTCGCGCCGCTGGCTGCGTTCGCGCTACTCTTGCCTGCACCGCCTGGGGCTGCGGGCCCGCCCGCTCCTGAGCCTGGAGTGGATGGCCCCACGGGGTTCTTGAGTTCAGTCTCCAGCAGGCTGTACATGGCCGGAGCGGGAAGAAGGTGCGCCAGAGTGGCGGGAGGAGAAGGCGCTCCCGGGGCTGGAGCGGCCACGGTGAAAAGGCCTGGAGACTCCGTCGGAGGGGCGCTTGGGGGCCGGTGGGCCAGCGGGTCGGACGGGAAGGACAGGTTTGCCGAAGCACTCCGCGCCAGGTCTGCAGGAACCCGCAGGCCACTCGCACCTGATGCGCTGTCTCGAGCCGGTCGCATTCGCAGTCCCGGCGGGCGCTCGCCAGGCCCCTTATATACGTGCTCCGATTCCCTCAAGGTTGGGCAGGGTCCGCCCCTCGCCTCCGGGAGCCCCCATGATTGACAGCTTTGCAGTGTTTAGCTCTGGCCAATCGTCACGGAGCCCCCGTTAGTCCCCACTGGAAAAAAAAGTTCGGGGAGCCCTTTCGTTAACCCCCACGCCCCCCTTGGGCCCGGTGACGTGTTGAGAGTTATTCAGGAGGCGGGAGTCCCGGAGAGCCACTCAGATACCACCAATTAGGGTCTCAAAAAGTTTGAAAGAACGAAACTCTAGGAAGTGATAGAGGGGGGAGGGGACGCACGAGCAGCATTGGGGGGAAGGGGCAGAGGGGCGCCCACGGGGTTTAGAAAACAACTTTACAACCCTCTCAGGGCCGACCGATGCCGGATCCCAAGGCCACTGTGCAAAGCTTTCTGCTGTCTGCGCGAGGTCCTCCAACTGCTTCTACTGCCAACGCTCAGACACTGGGCATCGTCAGCATCCAGGCGGGCTTGGGGACTCAGAGCGCAACCGATGTGCTCCACGCTGCGGCTTCGAGAAACTCTCCTTGGAATCGGCCCCTGTCCAAGCAGACGGAGCGGGGTCAGGGACCCAAGCGCGGGAGACAGGCTTCAGGACAGCGTAGTGTACAGGAGGCTGTGAGGCTTGGCGATGGTTGGTGTGAGTTAGAGCAGTCAGCTTCCCCTCTGCCTGCGTCGGGCGAGGCACTCGCAGGCGACGGTGCCCGGAGTGTGTGGGTGGGGGCGGAGGGGATGTACCGGCCGCGGCTCTCTAGCTCCAGGCCCCCGCTTAGCGGCCCCTTTTTGTCTCTGCTCTCTGGCCATTTCGGTTTTTCCAGTCCGATGCCCCTGAGGGGGAGGGTCGGGCCCCTTGGAAAATCCGTTTTCATGGCAACACGGAGCCTCTCCAAGTGAAAGAAAAGTTTCTTGGAGGGGGGGACGGTGGCCGGAGAGGTGCCGAGGCCGTCCTCGGGGCGGACCGTGGGGCCCCCTCCGCTGGCTGCGCACCTGCCGGGACCACTGAGTGCTTGCTGTCGCCGTGCAGCCGCGCCGCCTCCTCGGCAAGTAACCTCTGCTAACGGATTCCGTCCTTCTTTTTTGTTTCACAGCCTTCCTAACCGTAACTTCGAGACTCGGAACTGGACACTAACCCATATGTCGGGTTGTCTGCCAAGGAGTATTGGCGTGGAAGAGGGAACCCCAACAACCACCTCCGCCAACCCAAGCGAGTGGCACAGCGTTTGAAACTCCCGGAGCAGCCTGAGGCAACGGGTGGAAACGAGAAGCCAGCTGGGCAGAAGTGGCAGAGATTGAAATAAGGTGTCCGCGTGGTGCGGGCTCTTCCCCCCATCCCGCCGCCCCAGCCTCGTGGAAAGGTGGGGAACCAAAAGAAAGATGTAAATCCAAAGTGTGAAACAAAAGCAAACACCCAGGCTTTTAGTTCCTTAGCGCTAATGCAAGACCTGGCGATGCTCCACCGCCTGCCTGCACGCCGAGAGCTTCCCTCTTTCCTGCATGAATTGCAGGCCAGCCCGCTCTGGGGCTGGCAGACTGCTAGCACCAGAATCCCGGCTCCCACCCGTCATTATCTCTTGGACGTTTGGGTCTCGAAACTCGCCCCTTAAGTTTTGGTTCCACTATGGCTGCGTTCTCTTGTTCATCAGGACTGAAGGAAGCAAACGCCCACAACCAAGGGCTGCGATCATTTCAGTGGGTGTCCGGATTTCGGGTTTTAAAGTAAACTATCTGGAATGGTTCTGTGTGGGGTCGTGTGTGTGTGTGTGTGCGTGTGCTCTCGTTTGTGTGCAGGCGCACAAAGCACGTGCACGGGTGTGCACACTAAAGCTGACACCGAGTGAAAGGCTCATCTCAATGATTCGGCGATCCCCACCTGCACCTGTTTTCTTGGCAAACTAGCTGAGAGTCAAATTTTCCTAGGCAAACCCACCTTCTCCCAAAGAAGTCACTGTGCAGTAGCCCTGCCCTCCTGTCGCCTTTTCCATATGCCCTCTTGGGTTCTCTGGGCCTCTGAGGCTGTTGCTAAGTGAAGCGCGTTTTAGGAAACTACCCAACCGGCGCGCGGCCTGGCGTCCAGTAGCCTGACAGATGTCAGGATTCTTTCCAAGTTTTAGGACCCCGTTGTGGTGACAGCGCCTGGGCTGCATATTTCTCGAGGCGAGGGATGCGGTGCTGGGCCTGCACTCCTCCGCGCAGCAGATTATTTGGGGACTAGTCACTGCCCTCAGCCGTTTGTCATTTGACCACATCTAACCCAAGACTTAGGTGAGCTCATTTGCACATTACATCCTTCTGCCAGATTCACGGCAATCTTTTGCTAGTATCCGACATCAACTCCTACACTCCTGGATTCCCTCGGAGGCCGTGATTAAATTCTTCGCTGTGCCTGGTGGCTCCGGGGTGGTCTGCCCAGCAACAAGTAAGAGTCTCGCCTACTTCCTTCGAAACATTTCCGAGGTCGTCATCAACCCAAACTAGCGTTGCAATAGATAAAGTTTCTATTACAGGGCAGGGGAGATGGGGGAAGGCTGAAAGGAACAGTTCTCTTGGCCCACCATTAGCGCAGGAGCAGCCACCAGCCGAGACGCGACACTTCGCTGGGGGCCGGGAGAAGTATCACGGCAGGTACTACCGCCCGAGGGGCCTCGGTTTAGTCGCGGGCTGCGGGGAGCCAAGGCGGCTGGCGGAGCCCCAACCAGTGTTTCCGACACGCACTCTGCACCCAGCGAGCAAAGCAGAGGGACACAGCGGGATCCAGGGCCAGTCTTTCCCAATCTCTCCAGGAGAAAAGAGCGTGTTCGGCATTTCTCTTGCCCTTCGGGACCTCCGGGAACCTGTGGGCGGTATACAGAGTCCCGGGCGGCGGGGCTGGGAACTCGGCCAGGCAACCCTTCCCATTTCCCCGCCCTCCCAAGAGAGCTCCGGCTCCCTCCGACTGGGGCCGGGCTTGGGGCTCCCACGACCCAGGGCGCGGCAACAGCGCCGTTTATTGGCTTCGGTTGGAAACTTCACCCAGAGGCGCCCCTTCCTGCACTCCAGGGCTTGTAGATCGCCCCAACCCTTCGAAGAGAGGCAGCCGGCTTCGTCCCAGGACAGGAGTGCTCATCCTTAGAGGGAGGGTTATCGCAAAACTCTGGGGAACTAGGCTCTAGCGTGGTTGGCCCAACGGGCTCCGGATGCATAGGGCGCCCTCCTTCTACCTTCCTCCAGTTTCGAGCCTTGGCACAAATCAGGTGTCCCAAGGGCTTCCTATCTGCAAAGTACAATTTTAGCAATTGTGCCTTAGAGCTACGGGTAAAGAGAGAAGAGCAGGAGAGTGATTGTCCCGCCACTGGCGCGGGGGTGCCGGCGCTGATTCCTTCTCACCAACTGCTCATGGGGGACCTTTTTCGGTGTCTCCTGCTCGATTA
>PVJD01017621.1:0-16969 GCA_004026545.1 Mormoops blainvillei | reverse complement strand
AAGACCACCCCCTGCCCGGGGGCCAACTCACCGCCACGCCCTGTCTCCCGGGCCGTCCAGGTACGCCGCGGTCCCCCACCAGTCCTCGAGGGCCAGGGAGCCCGGGATAGCCCTGGACCCCGGGGGCACCCGCATCCCCGCTGGGGCCGCGGTAGCCAGGTTCTCCGCGGACTCCTTGCTGCCGGGCGGAGCGGGTGCAAACTCGGGGTGAGAGGGAGGGGAGGGAGACTGGAAGGCGAGGACGCGACCGTTCCCCCACCTCCCCCCAGCAGCACGGAGGGATGTAGGAGCGGAGAGGGGACGAAGGGAGAGGAGAAAGGTGGGAGCGGAGGAAGGCGCGCAGGGGCAGGACTCACCCGTCCCTTGGGCCCCGGCTCGCCAGACTCGCCCTGCAGGCACGAGGAAGCTCTTGTCACGAGGTGGTGGGGGCCCGGGGTCACCCGCTGCTTCCACCGAAACCCTGCCCCACCCCCAACAGGCTCACCTTCTCGCCTTTCTCTCCTGGGAGGCCGGCCACCCCCGGGTCGCCCTGCGATGGAAGAACCACGAGTCAGAGTCGCTTTGGAGAGGAGTGGGACACCTGCCCCCCCGCGCCCCGCCTCCCGACACCCCGGATGCCCCAAGCCGAGGAACAGGAGGCGCTGGTGCTCACCACTCCGCCGCGGGGCCCGGTCTTCCCTGGGAAGCCCTGGAGAGAGCGGGGTAGTCGAGGTCTTGGTTAGCCCTCCGCTGTGAGGAGGGCTGGGTCCACTGAGTGCCCCCACCGCGGCTCCCGGCCACAGCCCAGTCTGCAGCTCCACCTCGCCCCTCAGGACTCCCCGGGGCCCACAGAGGGTAATTTTTCCAAGATTTGGAAGCTCAGTAAGAATCTGAGCTCCTTCCCCCACCCCCTTACACCTAGTGTCTTTGGGCCTCTTTCTCAGGTATTTTCTAGCGCCATTTGGTACCTTGTCTCCCTTGATGCCTGGCAAGCCTTGCGGTCCTGGAATTCCCGGGGGGCCCTGCTCCCCTTTCGGGCCCTGAGAAGAAAAGAAACCAGAGGAGTGAGTCAAATGAGGCGCCCAGACATGCTCTGCACTGTGAACCTAAGTGGCCTCCCACTTACCTGCCGTCCTTGAGGGCCGGGCTGACCCACTGGCCCCCTCTCACCCTGGTCACCCTGAAATAGAAAGAAAGGGTCACACCCAGGCTACCAGCCCTGGCAGCCTCCCCATGCAGTCAGGGTGCCTTCCATTTCTGCTGTCACCAGCATGGAAGTCCTTTGCTCCACTTCACAGACAAACAAACTGAGGCCCTGGCTGAGGAAGCCGCACACAGGGTGGGCGGGACTGTGCAGGTGCTGGAGCCATTGAGAGGACCCAGATCCCAGGTCCAGCAGAGTCAGCAGCCGCAAAGGCCGCGAGGGGGGAGCATGTGCCAGGCACTTACCTTCTGCCCCATGATGCCTCGGGGACCAATTTCTCCTCGAGGCCCTGGCTCTCCCTGGAGGACAGAGAAACTGGGGGTAAACAGAAGGCCTGGTTGATACCTCCCTTCCACACCTGGCTAACACCCACCCACCCTTGAGTTACAGCTAATTCGCTTCATCAGGAAAGCCTTCCCTTACCTCCTGTTCTTTTTTTTTTTTTTTTTTAAGATTTTATTTATTTATTTTTAGAAAGAGAAGAAGGGAGGGAGAGAGGAACAGAAACATTGATGTGGGAGACGTACATCGATCAGTTGCCTCTCACACAACCCCAGCTGGGGACCTGGCTGCAACCCAGGCATGCGCCCTGACTGGGAATTGAGCCGGTGACCCTTTGGTTCGCAGGCCGGCACTCAGTCCACTGAGCCACGCCAGCCAGGGCTTCCCCACCCTCATCCCCTCTTCTTTTCTTCAGGTCTTTGTACTTTTCCTTCATAGGACGCAACACAATTATAATTAGGCATCATGTGTTCGCTTATTTAATGCCTGCCTCTTCCGCTAAACTGTAAACTCTGTGTGAGTAGGAGACTGTGTATCTATCTCAGCATTTAGCACAGTTGCAGGTATTTGGTAAGTGTTTATGGAATGAATAAATGAAAGATTCTGTCTGCTGGATTCTTAGCCCCAGTCAACTTGGTCATAATGGGAGGTCATACCCCAGAACAGAACCTGTCTCTACCCTTACTGTGGTACAGAGAGGAGAGGGAGTTTCCCTGGGTTAGTGGGTCAGTGGCAGAGCTCTGGCTGGCACCCAGGGCTCTCCTATGCTAGGGCTTCACCCCATAGTCTCACCCAGACCCCATAAGCTGAGTGCAGGGTCCTCAGGCCAGGGTCAGGGGGCAAAGCTAGAGCCCTTATGTCAAAGGAGAGGGCCCTTACCTCCTTCCCAGGGGGACCAGAGAATCCAGAGAGGCCCTGCTGGCCTGGCTCACCCTGCAGGAAAACACAAGTCCGGGATCAGTCTGGGTGGCCCAGTCAGACCCTTGGCCTTAGAGAAGCCCGATGAGCCCTAAACAGGCTCCGGAACCAAACGAGTTGTCTTGTGGGAAGGAGAGGGTACTCTTGGTCAGGCCCTCTGGACTCCGCTGATTTTCCTGTTCGTTTCTCCTCTGGATTCGGAGCCATGCCATCCTGCCTCCACTGAGCTGGGGTGAGGTGCAGGGGGTTGGAGGGGTGACAGGAGGGAACTGCTTAGCCCCGAGGCGCTTGTGTGTGGGCTGAATCACTGAGCCTTGCAGTCTTGATCACAGGCCCCTGGTCCCTTGCCCCCGGGCTCCCTTGCTCAGATGAAGCCAGTATGCTGCCAGCTTGGAGTCACCTCACCTTGTCTCCAGGGCCTCCTTTTGTCCCTGGCTGACCTGGCACACCCTGTAGAAAGGAGTTGACATCGGTTTCTGCCCTGGCATGGGGGAGTGCCATGCCCCTGTGCTTTGCCTCCCACCCTTGATTCAGGTCCCCAGCACCCTTGCGGGAGCTGAACAGCAGAAGGCCCAGACACGGGCATCATGAACTTGACTATATCCAGGCCCCAAGCCATGGGGGGAGAGGAACCGGTCACAGAGACATTTGTGGTCCATGGGATAAGAGGAACACACTATATCCTTACAGGAACACGGGGGTGCACACATGAACCCAGTTACACATGGGCAGGTTAGCAGGCCTTGGCCTCAGTACCCCTGGAGGGGAGCTAGCACAGGGGGCTCCCATGGACTGGGCTCCCAGAAGAAGATGCAAAAAGATGGGGAAGAATATTCCAAGCAGAGAGACGGGTAAAGGTCTGAAGGTGTGGGGGTAGAAAAGCCACGACAGTGTTGAGAAGGGAGAGGACCTAGTGGCTGAAGAGGTGGGAAGGGTAGGCTGGGCCGATTATGGTGGTCCTTGAATGCTGAGATGAGCTGCGAGGGCAAGGACTGTAGCTGTCTGTTTGCGGCGGTTTCCCTGCCACTCAGGGTGCCCTGCGTACTCAGTAACTGTGTCTTGACAGACTGGGTGGAATGAATTTTCTGGAGGCAATGAGGGCCATGGAAGGTGCTGGAGCAGGGAACTGTTCCGATTACACCCAGCCAACATAGAGGACTGGGATGGCCAAAGAGAAGGCTGGAGCAATTGTCCAAATGATGAGGCCTTAGCAAGGCCAGAGGCCACAGAGCTGGTGATGAGGTCTGGGCTGGGTGGGGACAAGGAGTAGAGCAAGAGCCCTGGGTGTGTAGATTTTGACCTCATCAGCCATGCATGCCACCATGGGAGGGAGGCGGGCAACAGAATGCTTGGCCTTTCTGAGGAGGAAAAGCAGCAGTTTGCGGAGGGGTGGCCCTGGTGGCTCTACCCCATACTCACCGCTAGGCCCTGGTGGCCTGGGTTTCCTGGCCGCCCCGCCTGTCCTGCACTACCCTAGGAGAGACAGAGAGCCAGAGACACAAATGAGAGTTCCACCCAGAGGGTCCATGGCTTCCACTGGAATGCGGGCAGGGAAACTGAGGCCCGGGGACAAGAAGGGATGTGTTGATGACACACTCAAGGGTCCCAGCTTCCTGGGCCTCCAAGATCAGTGCGCTGGGACTCCGGGCCTGAGCTGGAAGGGGCCCTGACTCTTGCCCCAATCCCACCGACAGCCTGCACTCCTACCTTCATGCCAGGTGTGCCTGGGGTTCCGTCTTTGCCATCGATGCCTGGGGGACCCTGCTCAGGAGGAGAGTTGAAGGTAGACTAACAATGGGGAGATGCCTGGGGTCAGGTCACCCACCCATGTCCCTCTGTAACAGCTGCAGTGTGCAGTCAGAAAGTGGGTCTGGTCATCTCGTGATCCCTTCCAAGTCAACTAAGGGAAGGGAATGGAAGTGGGAATGGGACTTTGGGGGATAGACCACAGTCCTTCCCTTGTGTGGGTGACAAGTGTCCCAGATTGCTGCAAGAAGGACAACAACAAATTTAAAAACAAAAAACAACCAGAACTGCCATGATCTCTCCTACATCACCACCCTATTTACAGGTTAAAACAAACAAACAAACAAACAAATCCCGAGGCATAGTAAGAGGGCATTTCCCCATGTGACAGGGCCAGTCTGCCTGCAACAGAGCTGTCTAGAGTCCCATGGGGCTTGTTATCTGGGAGCTTGGACAGAGTTGACTAGACCCCGCCTTCTGTCTGTGTGGGCCTGGGCCACTTACAGTTGCTCCCTTTGGGCCCGTTATTCCCTGGGGTCCTCGGACACCTTGGCTTCCCTGCAAAGTAGATAGAGATGAGGTCACCATCAGGATGCTGAACCCCATCTGGCTGTTCACAGAGGAGAACAGCTGAGAAGAGTGGCCTCTGGGTCCCAGTGTCCCCCTGGGATAGGCCATGCTGTGCAGGGGCTGGAGGAAAAGGGCCTAGGAGTGCCTTTTTGGCCCTGGACCCAGCAGGAGGGAGTGGAGGTCAGTGCCAAGCCCAAGGGGTTGGGCTGGGTGTGGTGGGAAGGAGCCAGCACTCACTGAGCCCCCTCCACGACTCTGAGCTCCACTATGCAATACAATGTATGGGCTTCGTTTGGATCTTAATTTGAACAAGAGCCCTGAGGAGACATTTTCAAGATAATTGGGAAAAATTGAACATGAACTGCTTATTTGATAATGTTAAGGAATACTTGATAATTTTATTGGTGTGATAATGATATTGTGATTACGTGAGATAAAGTCCTTATTTTTAAGAAATAAATATAGAAGTAATATCTGGCCAAGATGGAGGTGTACGTAGATACACCTTGCATCCCCACACAACCAAAAGAAGGACAACAACAAATTTAAAAACAAAAAACAACCAGAACTGCCAGAAAATTGAACTGTATGGAAGTCCAACAACCAGGAAGTTAAAGAAGAAACATTCACCCAGACTGGTAGGAGGGGTGGAGACAGAGACAGGAAGCCAGGGCAGAGGGGACTCAGCAAGGCAGCAGCTGGAGGACCAGGTGGGCAAGAGGGCAGCTGGCTGTCCCACGTTCGTGTGCAGATAAACAAGGAGGAGCGACAGGGGAGTGAGACAGACCATGCAACCCAGGATTCCAGCGTGGGAAACTAAAGCCTCAAAACCTCTGGCTGTAAAAACCTGTGGGGGTTGTGGCAGTAGAAGAAACTCCCAGCCTCACAGGAGAGTTCATTGGAGAGACCCACAGGGTCCTAGAACATACACAAACCCACCCACCCAGGAACCAGCACCAAAAGGGCCCAATTTGCTTGTGGGTACTGGGGAAGTGACTGAAAGCCTCCAAGAGCCAGACTAAGCAGCATTGTTCCCTAACGGACCCCTCCCCCAATTACAGTGCCACAACACAGCCATATAAGTTGCCCCTGGGGAATAACTAAGGCTCTGCCCCTTACAATATAACAGGTACAGCAGAGAGGGGAAAAAAAAGTAGGCCAAATGAAAGAACAAATCAAAGCCCCCCAAATAGAACTAAGCGATGAAGAGATAGCCAGCCTATCAGATGCAGAGTTCAAAACACCGGTAATCTGGATGCTCACAGAATTGGTTGAGTATGGTTGCAAAATAGAGGAAAAAGCAAAGGCTATGCAAAGTGAAATACAGAAAATACACAGGGAACCAACAGTGAAGGGAAGGAAATAGCAACTGAAATTAACGATTTGGTGCAGAAGGAAGAAATAAACATTCGCCCACGACAGAATGAGGAAACAAGAATTCAAAACAATGAGGAGAGCCTTAGGAACCTCTGGGACAACTATAAATGCCCCAACATCCGAATCATAGGGGTGCTAGAAAGGGAAGAGGAAGAGCAAGACATTAAGAACTTATTTGAAAAAACAATGAGGGAGAACTTCCTCAATCTGGAAAAGGAAATAGATTTCCAGGAAGTCCAGGAAACTCAGAGAGTCCCAAAGAAGTTGGACCCAAGGAAGCACACACCAAGGCACGTCATTACATTACCCAAGATGAAAGATAAGGAGAGAATCTTCAAAGCAGCAAGAGAAAAGGAGACAGTTACCTACAAAGGAGCTCCCATAAGACTACCAGCTGATTTCTCCAAAGAAACCTTACAGGCAAGAAGGGGCTGGAAAGAATTCCAAGTCATGAAAGTATTCCAAGTCATGAAAGGCAAGGACCTACATCCAAGATTATTCTATCTGGCAGAGCTATTATTTAGAATGGAAGGGCTGATAAAGTGCTTCCCAGATAAGGTAAAGTTAAAGGAGTTCATCATCACCAAGCCCTTATTATATGAAATGTCAAAGGGACTTATCTAAGAAAAATTGGAACAAAACTATGAACAATAAAATGACAACAAACTCACAACTATCAACAACTGATACTAAAAACAAAACAAACTAAGCAAACAACTAGAACAGGAACAGAATCACAGAAATGGAGATCACATGTACAGTTATCAGTAGTAGGGAGGAGAGGGTGGAGAATCGGGGAAAAAGTACAGGGAATAAGAAGCATAATTGGTAGGTACAAAATAGACAGGAGGAGGTTAAAAATAGTATAGGGAATGAAGAAGCTGAAGAACTTATATGTATGACCATGGACATGAAGTAAGGGAGGAGGAGATGCTGGTGGGAAGGGTGGTGCAGGGTGGAGGGGAATAAAGAGGGAAAAAATGGGACAACTGTAATAGCATCATCAATAAAATATACTTTAAAAAACGAGAGATATACAGAAGTATTTAGGGATGAAATGACATGATGTTAAAGATTTGCTTGAAAATATCAGGGCAGCCCTGGCTGGTGTGGCTCAGTGAATTGAATGGCTGACTTGGTGGATTGAGCGCCGGCCTGTGATCCAAAGAGCTGCCAGTTCGATTCCCAGTCAAGGCACATATCTGGATTGCGGGCCAGGATCCCAGTAGGGGATGTGTGAGAGGCAACCACACATTGATGTTTCTCTCCCTCTCTTTCTCCTTCCCTTCCTCTCTAAATATAAATAAGTAAAATCTTTTTTAAAAAATTAAATAAATTTCAAAAATTAAAAAAAAGAAAATATCAGGGCAAAGCAATAACAAAGTGAAGGAAGGAAGGATGACATGAGTGTGGCAAAGTGCTAACTTGAGGAGGTAAGTTTTATGAGAGTTCATTATATCATTCTCTACTTCTGTGTATGTTTAAAAACTTGCAGAGTTGAAAACTAAAAAAAAAAAAGCCTTATTTCTGTTCAATTTTTTCTGTAAACTTAAAACTGCTCAGAAGAAATAAAGTCTATTAATTAAAAAAAAAAAAAGTCAAGAGAACTGGGATCTGGACCAAATCCCATTAGTCCCATGGCTGATTTGCTGGAATTTAATTGTCTGGCCCCAGTGACCATGAGACTGGGTCTCCTGGCTTCTCCCAAAGCCTGAATTTGATCGGTAGCAGGCTGGGCTTCAAGGAGTGGGGGCTGGCAGAGCTGCCCGGGCTCTGGGTACAGATGTTCGCTTCCTGTACCAGGCGCCCCCATGTGCAGACACCTGGAGTGGCACACACTCGTGCGCACGCACACACCAGCCGTGGGTGGAGCTGGGTGCCACCCAGTACTCCCGAGGGGCCCTGACTGGACCAGAGGAGCCTGAGGACTCACCACGTCACCCTTCTCCCCAGCTCGGCCTGGTGGCCCCCGTGGACCTTCCTCACCCTGGAAAGGACAAACGGGGATCCAAGTTAATGGGCCCAGGGGAGCCGCACCCCATTCTCAGCCCTGGGAACTCCAGCCAGGGACAGGCGTGTGGGGAGCTGAGCAGGAACAGGCTTACCGGTGACCCAACGGCGCCAACAGAGCCCACCATGCCTTTGTACCCACGAGGACCCTGGGGAGACGAAACGGGTGCCGGTCAGTCCTGGCTGGATCCCAGAGGCCAGAGGGCTGCCAGGGCAGCTCTTGCAGGGCACCCCCCAGACTCACTTACCGTCTCTCCTTTGGGTCCCACCATGCCTGGGTAGCCCCTGACACCCTGGGGACCCTGTCAGGACAGAAGAATGACAGTGATGGCAATTGCAAGGCCCACTTCATGATGCCTTCTCTGACCCCCCACCCCCAGTGTTAACAATGCCCCTCTGAGTCACTATCTTCTGGAGGGGACTGAGGCTCAGACATAGGGAGGGACTCGCCAGAGTCACTCAATGGGACAGTGGCAGAACCTGGGCCTCAGCCGAGTCTGCTGACTGACAGCCTTGGTTTCTGTGTCCCAATTCCTGCCAGTCAGCTTTAGCCTCCCTCTTCCCATCCAGAGACATGCCAGTTGGGCACAGGTGTCTCTTTTCCAAGTTAGAGGCTGGAGCAGGGGAACGAGTCCACTAAGTTCTCCCAGGATGAGGAGAGGAGCCCTGGGGGTTGGGGGGTGTTCCTTACCGGCGGTCCAGGGATGCCTTGCTCTCCAGAGGCACCCACATCTCCTTTGGGACCCTGAGGGGCAGGATTGAGTGATCAGACAGGCAAGCGGATGGAGTGACAAGTATTCAGGCAACCGAAGATGCCGTCAGTTCCCAGTCCCATGTTACAGATGGGGAAATGGAGGCCCAGCAGGGAGAAGGGACTTGCCCAGGGATACACTGACCTAGGACACAGGCTTCCGCTGCCCAGCTCAGAGCTCTGTCCCCAGAGACCACAGGGAAGGGGAAGGGGGGAGGAAGGAGGAGGCCCGTAGGGTCCCCTCCACATGACCCCTCTACATGCCCGCCATGGCCCTCTGTCTCCCACTTACTGGCTTTCCAAGGCGGCCGGGATCTCCCAGAGCCCCGCGTTTCCCAGGATGCCCCTAAGGGAAAGAAGGAGCTCGGGGTGAGGTCCCCATCTGACAGCCTGCTCCACCTCCCAGGACTAGGGCCAGGAGCTCACCTTCACTCCCTGCAGCCCCTGGGGGCCTTTTGCACCCGCCGGACAGTTAGTTGGACACTGGAAAGAAAACCCCGCAGGGCTCTGTGGTCGTGGGCCAGCCTCAGGCCAGGTGGGCATTTGCCAGCTCCCAAACCCTCCTCCTACCCCACCTGGCGGAGCCACTCTGTGCAGCCCCTCCCCATCTCCCACCAACCTGTCTCCAGGCCCAACCTGTCTCCACCATCGCCCATCTCCAGCTGACCCGTCCCTTCCCTGCATTAGCCACGCCCCGGGACTCCCTCTCACCAGGAAATCCGCGCTGCCTTCCAGGCCCTGGATGGTTCCGGGGCGTCCCTGGGAGGAGATGTGTGGATATGAAGCCTGGCCCCGAAGCCCTCCCCAGGCCAGGCTTGCTTCAAGGACTTTCTCCGTCCTCAGCTGCACACAGCCATGGGGGAGGCCTGAGGACACTTACCGGTTTCCCGGGCGGGCCGGGGGGCCCTGATGGTCCCTCTGGTCCAGGATCCCCCTGGAAGCAAGAGAGGCCTCAGTCATACCCCTGCCCAGCCTCCCCTCCGGGCCACCTCCTGAGATCTGGGCTCTTGTGGGAGCTCAAGGCCTGATTGGTAAGGGATGGCCCCAGCCCTTGGTCTCCCTGAAAGACCTACCACAGGGTGGGCTCAGCAGTAGGGCTTTCTGCCCCAGACCTGGAGGAGCTCCCTGGTGGCCAGAAGCAGGCCCAGGATCTCCTGGAGAGACACCTAGCTTGCAGGCTTGGAGGCAGAGGGCAAGAGGCAGAGTCAGCAGAGGGGTGGCTGGGCTCACCTTGGGGCCTGTGATTCCAATCTCACCAGGGAGGCCAACAGGTCCAGGTGGTCCCTAGGTGCAGAGACATCACTGGTCAGGATACTTCAGATGGTTAGCCCACCCCAGGCGCAAAGGTAAGGACAGGTGCCCGAGCACCCGTCCCTACTTTTGCTTTGCAACCTACCCCAGAGAGACTGGCAGATTAGGCTTTAAGGACCAGAGAATCCTACAGCCGGTGGATAGGCCCAGAGTGGACTGGCCCAGAGTTCTCTGGCAAGTCTGCCCATTCCTGACAACATCAGCACATGCTGGTCCCTCCCCATTATGGCCAGGCCCCTGGAAGCCCTTGTGTATCATGGTCCCCTGGGAGTCTCAGGGACCCTGTCCCACCCCTGAGGACTTACGGGAGGTCCAGCGAAGCCAGGGCCCTGCAACGGAAGGAAAGGAGATTGGGTTGACGACCCCCTCTATAAGTACCCCCTATGCACACAGGGTCATCGAAGCCTTTGCAGGTTTAACTCACCGGCAGGCCAGGAGGCCCTGGGAGCCCAGGCTGGCCCTGCAACAGCAATGGGAGAGGCTCAGAGGCTGCAGCCTCCTGGGTCCCTGCTCCTCTCTACTGCAGCCCCTCCCAAACTCTGGCTCTGGATGGCCCATGCTACATCCCCAGCAGGCCACTTACCTTGACTCCAGGGGTCCCAACTGGGCCAGGCTCCCCCTTGGCTCCAGTTAGACCCTGGGGAAGGAAGAAGGTAAGTCAGTGAGGGGCAAACTTGCTCCCTGACCCATGGGACAGGGAAGGTACAGAGGTCTCTCCTGGGTAAGGCCAGACTGCCTTTCACTCCACTCCTGGAAGGCCTAGGAGCCTCAACACCTCGCTTTCTTCTCCCCAGTTCCCACAGCAACCTTGGGAGGCGGGCAGAAGGACTATCTTCTCTTGAAAGATGAGAAGCCAAGCCTGAAAGGTTGTTGGCCCGGGCTCGCGCCTCCCAGGGTAGGAATCTAGAAGACTTAGACGTCGGCCTGGGACAGTCATTTCCTTGAGGTCTGCCCTGGGCAACTTTTTCTGAGCCCTGCAAAATGTATTAATAGTTTTTCACCTGCAAATTGGATTAATAATCATGCTTACCTCTCTGGGTGGATGTGTGAGGACTGATGTGGAAAGCAATGTGCTTTGTAATCTTTGCAGGGTGTGGATGAGTGGGGGCGGGGGGTCATGCCCTGGTGGCTGGGCACAGCTCCGGTGGGTACCTCTAGAGCCAGCAGGGCAAAGGCAACTCATGGGGGCCTCTTCTTCCCCTCATCTTTCAGTGACCGACCCATGTGTATTTCCCAGCCAGATGACTATCCCAACGGCCCTGGCTGTGCCCAGGAGCCAGTGACTTCAGGGCCCCTGGGAACTGTAGGATCAGCCACATCATGTTCCTCTCCTGAGTTGCACCCAGGCTTCGAGGGGGTGGGGGAGGGAAGGGGAGAAAGGAGGGGAGCACGGAGTGCACAGGACAGCTCTGTCCACAGTATTCAGTCTGATGCTGGAGGCCAGAAATGCGAGACTAAACCCTGGCCACTGCAGACAAACCGAATCCCTCTCTGGTTCCTGCTTGCCTGTGATTCGTCTCCTGGGAGTGGGGTTCCAGCGAGATCACAAGGGACGGGAAGGGGAAGGGGGCTCGCAGCTGCAGAGTCTCATCCTGCTGCTCCACTCTGAACAAAAGATCAGGGAAGGTGCCAGAATCAGGGCACTCACATCAATCCCAGGCTTCCCGTCTGGCCCGTCCGGCCCTGGTTTACCAGGTTCTCCCTTAGGTCCCTTGAAAACAGACGTGGAGCAAATATTAGCCGGAGGAGGGCAAAAATCGGAAGAGCCAAGGCCAAAGAAGAAAATGCACTCACCGGAGGGCCAGCTTTCCCAGGGGGCCCCTTGTCACCCTGCAAAACACAGCTTGGTGAGAAGCATGCGCTGGCTCATGCTGCCCCAAGTGGGCACAGGCAGGACCTGGCTGACCAGTCCCACGTGCCCGTCTCCTCACTCTCTTCTCCTCTGTCCTGGGTTCCCTCCGTCATGCACTTTTAGAAAAACGGCTTCATTTCCCTCAAAAAATATATAGGTTGATTTAGACCAAGCCCAGGCAGGCAGGAGAGGGAGATATCAACATGGTTTTTGACATGCCATTGCTGGTAAGGTGCTGGTTATGAGACTTGCAAATGGGGTCGTGGGCTTCAAATTACCTTGGAGAGCTGGTGCCTCTTGGATTTGGGCAAGTGTGAAAAGAAGCTTTTATTTTAGTTTTTAAAGTATTTTTAAAATTTATTTTTAGAGAGAGGGGAAGGGAGGGAGAAAGAGAGGGAGAGAGACATCGATGTGTGGTTGCCTCTTGCACACCCCCAGCTGGAGACCTGGCCTGCAACCCAGCCATGTGCCCTGACTGGGAATCAAACTGGAGACCCTTTGGCTCACAGGCCAGTACTCAATCCGCTGAGCCACAGCAGCCAGGGTAGAAGAAACTTTTAGGAAAACGTGAAGGGGAGGTGAGTGAAGCTGGCAGTGTCTCTGTGGACTGGGGTCAGGAAAACAAGAGACTGGGGCAGGGTAAGGGGGCCTGTGACGGGGGCAGATTCGAACTTCCCAAGGCAGGAAGGACCTCCTTTCACTGGTGACAAAGGCTCCTTGGTGGAGGACGGGCAGAGCCTGGAGTCAGATTCAGCCCCAGAGAGGCCTCCAGGCCTCTCAGAGCCTGCAGCAGCCAGGGAGCTGGCAGCGCCCCAGCGCCCTGTGTGTGGGGTGGGGGCGCCAGGCTGAATAGAAGTCTGTCCGGACGGGTAAACACGGAGCTGACCTCCTGGCGGAGCCTCCTGAATGAGGTATTTAACTCTCACCACGCCAGGGAGATCAGGGAACAAGCCCAGCTGATTCTACATCGGGGAAAGAAATGCAAACGGAAGAGACAGGAGTCTGGCCCCAGCTGGGCAGCGGTCTGGCCAAGGCTCCCGAACTACCCTGAAGAAGCGTCCAGACGTACCAGTAGGCAGGGCAAGGGGTTAAGGCGTCTCCCACCTTAAACAGAAGGGAAAGGAAGGCAAGGGGATAAGGAATCGCTGTGAGCTGTGGTGGGTAGACGCACAGCTGCTCCTTGTCTGTGGGCAGCTATAATCGGCTCTGCATCTCGGGGTTGGTTTGGGGGTTTTGCAGAACAAATGGGCTCCTTGTGGTGTGGGTAGGCGCCGCCTGCTGGCAACAGGGGAGCACTGCATCTCCGGGAACCCACCCATTCTATTCCCGCCCCCAACGCTCACAAAGTTCCCCTTTGTCCGCAACCTCCCTCCCGCTTCGGTCCCAGGTTAGAGACTCACGTCGATGCCGTCGGATCCAGGCACTCCGGGCGGCCCTGGGGGGCCCGGGGGACCCCGCTCTCCAGGCGGACCTCTCTGAAAACACACGGTGTGCAGCCTTCAGACAGTGCAGGGAGCTGCGCATGCCAAGGGCAGCAAACTTCCGTTTATTGAGAACCTACAGTATGCCAGGTACAGCGTACCACTGCGTATAGTATTTTACTGGATGCTCAGAGCTGTGAGGCGGATACGATTACGAGCGCAGTTTGCAGTTATGGAAACAGGCTAACAGAGATTAAGAATGATCCCAGAGTAAGTGGTGGAGCCAGGATTCCACTTGTACCTATCACGTTGCCCTTGCAGTGTCGTGGTGAGGAATAGACGGAGATGCTGATGGCTCAAATAAATCACAGATAGTACAACGAAGGGTTGCTCGTATCAGTATTTTTAGATGACCAACAGGCATGGATGGTGAGTATGTACCCTCTCTACCCGCCCTCCCCGGTGAGGGTTAAACTCGAAGGGAGAGCGGGGGCGGTTGGGGGGGAGTGTAGAGAGGGAAGCCTGTTCTCTCCTCCCACTCAAAGCACCCCTCTACCGCACCGCTCCTCCATCTCTCTGGGGTGACCCTCTTACTTGGGAGGGCAGCCAGTCGCGACCGAGGCAGGGAATCCACGCGTGCCAGGTGCCCGCGCCCTCCTTAGTTAGGCTGGAGCCCCGCAGGAGAGCTGCAAACGGCACGGGCCACTAGACGGCGTCTGGGCCCTACCCCTCTGCGCCCGCGTCCCTTTAGACCCCCGGCCCCAGGTGCCCTTGGAAGTGACACGCGTGCGCGCGAGCCCCGCGGAGAGGCAGTCGCCGAGCTAGAGCGGCGTCTGGCTGGAGCCGGCGCCCCCTGGGAGGCTACGGGGGCGGAGGCTTCCGAGCCCCGTGAATAGGCACCATTGTCTCCCACGCCACCTGGGCTCGCAGGGCTGCCAGGAGCCAGCGCCAGCTCCTGCTCCATGCTGCTGTCCCTGGCAGGGTCGAGCTTCTCGGGACAGGGTCCCTCTGGCTCCCCGGCTCATCCACCTCCTTTCACGTTGCGGGGATGCACCCTATATATACACCTACCTAGGGGACTTGCATCGTGGGACTGTTCGGAGCAGCGCCTTGGGTTAGGGAGTGTCATAGAGAGTGGGGGACAGGCAGAATCCCATCCCGGACTCCAGACCCCGCACCCCAGACCCCGGCGCGGGAATGGCCCTGAAACTTACGATCTGCGCTAGGGCGAGCCCAAGCACGTGGAGCAGGACAAGAAGGCTGCGGGGGGCGGGCGCGGCGGCCATGGTAGCGGCAGGGTGGAGGAGGAACGGGGCTCGGGTCCACGCGCGCACCGACGGCTGAAGCTCCGCTCGCTGCGCTGGCTGCTCTCCGACGCAGTGCGTCCGGCCCCCTGAATATGCGGCGGGGCGGGGCTGGGGGCCCGCGGGGTCTGTCACCTGAGAGGACCCTGGGAGGGAAGCAGTTGTCCTCCGCCCAGCTCCGCCCCGCTCGGTCCAGCCGCCAGCATCCACCCTCCGTCCTCGTCCGGGAGGCCCCTGCCCTGTATTCCGAGGAACGGAGCAGAGCAGGACGGAGACCACAGTTCTGTTTCTGTGTGCGGAGGCAGGGGGCGTCAAGGTCCCCCTCCAGCCTGACCTCCACCTTCTCCTTGACCCTCAGCCCACACCCTATCCCTTATGCCACGTCCTCAGCCACTTCTGCCTGGGTCAGTCCTCTCTCCAGGTGGAGCAGACTTCAGAACTTCTTAGCAGGCCCTGCCTAGTCCCCTCCCTCCTGGTTCTTCTCCACACACAAACAAGCAGACCTCTTTCATATTAAAACATCCCGAAGCCCTTCCCGCATCAGCCATCCTGTGAATATCCCACCACCTCCTCCCTCTTGTTCTCTGCTAACTCTTCATCAATGTTGTCTGCCACCCACCTCCAAACTTTCTCCTTTCCTTCACCTCTCTGCTTCTGCCTCAGCTGGAAGGTCGGTCTCCTGGAGGACCCCAGTGAGGCTCAGCCCTTCTTCCGCCGTCCAGGCAGGCTGTTGGCACCTGGGGCAGCCCTTGGCCGATCCGACCTGGAAGTCTTCCCCGTCCAGGCTTCCACCGCCTCGCCCTTCTTCCATTGCCTTTTTTCCTTCTCTGCAGCCTTCTTCAACGTCGAGTCTCCAGGACTGAGCCTCCCCACTCACTAGGAGTGATCTCCTTCCTCTACGTTCATGGAAGCAACCACCGCCTTATATACCAGAGTTTCCAAAACCCAGAAGTCCAGGATCGCCTCTCTCCAGAATCCCTGACCTTCCCCTTCAGGCACTTGAGCAATATTGGTAAAGTGCTTAGGAATCTGACTGTTACTAACTGTAAGTATAACCACAGGCACCTAAAACTATATCAAGTCTCAGTTTCCTCACCTGTAAAAGGGGATAATAAGAGTCCCTATCTTACAGAGTTTTTGTGAAGATTGAATAAGATGAAGCATGTGAAAATGTTTAACACAGCAGATGCTTGATACATCTTAGCCTTCGTTATGATTTATTGAAAATCCCCTGTTTACCAGGCCAGCACTGAGTGTGCGGCTCAGCCAACATAGTTGAGGAGGCTACACTCTGGAACCTAGAAAAGTCCCGACTCCAGGGAGCATGTTGGCAAAGGTCCCCAGGCTTTGAAGGGGATTACTGGAGCTGAGTTTGGGAAAATGGGCTTGAGAGAACTTCATTGGTCTGCCTTACAAAGTTAGAAGAATTTGGAGTTAGTAGGAAGTAAGATGGAGGAAGAAGACGAGGCGAGAGGGGGATGGTGAACATTGTCTGGGGAGGGTGGGTCAATATGTGTAAGAATTTCTAAGAAATAGGATGTACAAAGGTGTTGGTTTTATGCTGTTCATTTCTTCATCGCTTCATGGACTAAAAACACAGAGGCCTTGAGTAAGTTTCCTTTTCGTGTGTGGAAACAATGGAGAGGGGATGAGTTTCGCACCTGGACAACACACATTAGTATACTAGTTGCCCATCGCAGCATAGCAAACCACCTAAAAACCTAGCGGCTTAAGACAACGATTTCTCAGGTCAGGAATTCTGGAATGGCTCTGCTGGTTGGTTCTGCCTCGGGGGTCTGTTAGGAGGATGCTGGCGATGGTGGCTGGGGCTGGCCCCATCTAGAAGCCCTCTTCGCTCACATGTCTGGTGCCTGTACTGAGAAGCCTCCAATAGCTCAGGATGTCCTAGGCAGCCCTTCCCTTTATCTCTTTGTGGGCTTTCTAAGGAGTCTCATCAGCATCGTAGCTGAACTCACATTGCAGCTCAGAGAGAGAGGGAGAACACCAAACAGAAACAGAACTGCCTCTTAGGACCTAGCCTCAGAAGTCACATAGCACCAACGTTACCACTTTCTTTTTGTCCAGGGAATTACGAAAGTCTCCTAGGCTCAAATGGCGGGAACAGATGTCTCACCTGTTGATGGACAAGCATCAATATCATATTTCAAGCTGAGTTTGGAGGATGAGACACACTGGTGCAACTATCTTTGGAAAATACAACCTACCCTACTTGGGCTAATAACT
>PVJD01017620.1:0-17009 GCA_004026545.1 Mormoops blainvillei | reverse complement strand
GCATGCTCTCAAACCCCTCACCCCCCACAGCCCCAGACTGGGCCTGCAAGGATGTAGCTCTATGACTCCTGGCAGCCACCTTGGGACTTCCAGGGGACAGGCTTTTGGAGAGCGGTACCAGCACCCCAAGGGCAGATATGAGATGGATCCCGGTCACAGGGTTCTCCCTGGATCCAACTATGCCTGAAGCCAGAGCTGCTACCCCTGGCTTTTCAGTTACATGCACCAGTAATTTTTTTTTTGCTTAAGCCAATTTGGGTTGGGATTTCCAATATTTGTAACAGGCACACTTAGCATCCTATAGTGGTCTATTAGTTCATGCTGGGGCATTGTGTCACAGCGGGGTGAGCTCCTAGGACCGACATCCAGAGGCAGGTAAACGGGACGTGGCGGGGGGCTGTTCCTCAGAACCAAGCTACTGAGGAACAACTGAGCGGGCTGGAGGCTCCAGGCAGGAGCTCCGCTGTAAACAAATAAAAAGGGGGAAGACATACTGAGTGACCCCAGAAGGAAGAGCCAAGAGCCATTTGGGGGAGCTTAAGGAAGAGGATTCCCCCCTCATTGTAAGAAAGTGGCTTTGAACCTGAAGACCCGTGGCCCTGGGCAAGTGAGAAAGACAATCCCCAGGGGAGTTTGTAATAAAGATCTTGTGATCTGGACAGCAACCCTGCCCAGGTTTAGGAAGTGGGGTGGGGATTCAAGAGGCAGAGGTAGGGAGGAAATGGGCTCAGGGTGGTGGGATGATTAGCCTCAGAATCAAGGTACCTTGACTTTCTCCTGGGGTCTTTCAAGTCCACGGGCACCAGACAAGGCCCTGACAGAAAATGACCACCTGGGAGGGGATGGAGTGGGGGAGGGGACCAGCCCAGCGGTAACAAGGTCTCAGTTCTGTCACTTCTCTGAGCTTCAGTGTCTTCATCTGATAAATGGGACTAACCTCACCTACTTCGTCTGTTGTGCCATGACGCAGACAGAGACTAGCCCAAGCCATGGTTACTACCGAGTTAATTAAGAATAAAAAAGGTGCCGGCCGGAAAGTTCCTGCTCTACCTACCCTAGGGCTATCTCCTCTTGGCAGGAGAGCGAGTTTGGGTGTCAAAGAGCTGGACTGCGGTCCCGGGGTGGCTGGGAGTAGGGGCGCCGCGTCCTCCCTCATCCGTCAGGCGGGCCCACCACCGCGGTGGACTCGAAGCCCCCGACCTCCAGCAGGTGCTCGGGGGTGGGGCGCTCGCCTCCCTGCCGCGGCGAGGTCAGCCGGGGCTCTGAGAGCCGCACACACCCCAAACTGCCCGGGGGGGGTTGGGGGGACGGTCCGCCGCCCAGCTCCGTCGCCGGGCCGGGAAGGCAGAGAGGGCGGGGGCGGCAGCTGGCGCGGGAGCCGGGGGAGGCGAGGCCGCCAGCCGCCTGCCCGGAGGCTGGACGCCTGCTCCCGGGCGGCAGCCGAGCGCTCAGCCAGGAACTTGTTAACAGGCCCCGAACAAAGAGCCACTAATCCGGCGGGCGGCCGCGGGCTGGCTGGCGGGCGGGCGGAGGGACCCGCCCCTGCTCCGCGCCGCCGCCGGGTTCACCGCGCCTCCTTCACCCGCGCCGCGCGGGGGCGAAGGCGGGGGCCGCGGGCCGGGACGCGCAGGTCCCCACCCCGACTCGGGCTCCTATTGGCCCAGGCGCCGCTGCCCCAGGGCCGCTCACGCGTCCCGCAGCCCGCCGGGCCGGACGCCGGCCTCTAGCCCGCGGCCCCGCCCGCCAAGTACGCAGAAGACCAGGTGGGGTTGTTTGGGGAAGGGGTAGGCTCTGGTCACGCCGGGGACGCTAAGTTAGCACTCCTCCCTGCCTGCGCCTGGCACCCTTTTTTTGGGGGGGGGAGGTTAGTGGTGAGAGGGGTCTGGAAAGATGCAGACATGGGAAAAACCAACAGCCCCTCAACTCCATCTGGTCTCCACCTCAGTTGGGAGGGGGCGGGGCCTAATTCGGGATGTACCCCCCCGCAGGCTGCCAGCTGGACATGCCGGGGTGGGAAGCCGGGAATTCCACCTGCCACCCTGGCTGGGGAGGTGCCAGGCAGAGGTGGGATATAGGGTGCAGACCTCCCCAGGAGCCCTGCAGCTGTCCTTCAGGCTCAGTTCATCTAGACTGACTACCCCTCCCCAAACCCCAGCCACATGTTTGCTTGGCGCTCAAGGTGACCCTGAGCATTCCGGGCGGACACAACTGACACCCAGGCATGGGGAGGGCCTGGTCTAGGGGACTCACCTATGAGGATGCTGGCACTCCACGCTCTCCCCATGGCCCCACTCATAGGCCGGGACTGCAGGGTCCCCTCCCCCACCTGACTGGGACCTAAAACTCGCCCCTTTGTGACCTCCTCTGGGGAAGAGCAGCTTTCATTTCTGATCTCTGTAGTCTCCCCCTCGCCTCATCTCAGACAGGGTTGGGATAGGCCAGCCAACAACCACGCCTGGGAGGTATGACACTACCACTTCTATATGCCCTGCCCCTGGGCATCAAAGGGGCAGAGAAAAGATGCCAGGCCTGTCCTCATCCCAAAATGGAGGCCTTCCCTCAAGCCTCTGCCCCCCACCTGGACCCCCAGCTGCACCCTCTCCCACAAAGAGGGCACCAAGGACTACCCCAGTCCTCCAAGGACAGGACAGAACAGTGCCCTCTGCAGTATCCATCAGCATCCACTGCAGACACGTACTGAGTGCTTGCTGTATGCTAGGACTGACACGCACCGGGCTGTCTAGTCTGCACGACTACCCGTGAGGCAGGTCCTTTTATGACTCTGTCTGACTGACAGGAAAGCTGAAGAAGTACAGGGAGGAGTGGGTCCACAGCCAGGTCTGCGGGGGCACGGGGGTGCCAAGGGCACTCACACTCAGGGGCTGACCCTGCACTTGCACGACTTAAAGTTTGCACCTAAGGCACCTCCCTTGCTTCACCGTCCAGGCCTGGTCCAACCCAGACCCTAGAACCTGCCAACAAAGCTCACCACCTCCTCCGCATGCCTGGGGGTCTGGTTTCCAGGGCCAAAGGCTACTTGCTCCATCTGGCAGCAGCGCCTGGAAAGGGAGTGGGCTTCGGGCACGGGCACTCTGACCTTCGGGGGCCCTGAGAAGGGCTGTTTGTGCCCTGGGAGTATTCACCCGCTAAAGCAGAACCCTGCTTCCTGGGTGGGCACAGGGACTCACAAGTCCTGCTTCTGCCGCACAGCCACCTTCGGCCCTGCAGCAGCAGCCACCTGGCTCCAAGGCGATACAGGCAGCTGCTGCCAGGGTGGCTGGTGGCTTCGGCAGGTGCAGGGCAGGTGTGAGCGGTTCCTGGGGGAACCTACTGCTGAGCGCAGTCCAACCCAGAGTCCCAAGGCAGCTGCCCTGGGCACCAGCCTCTGCCCCGACAGCGTCACCAAGTCCAATCCTTTCGTGTGCGCAGAAGCAAACAGCCCAGAGAGGCTCAGTGATTAATCCGAGATCACAAAGCAATCAAATGGCAGAGCCAAGACTAGAATTGAGTTCCATCCAGGGCTCCCACTCCCTTTGCTGCTATGTTCCAGGACAAGCTGAGCCCAAATCATCACCTTCATAGAACCCCAAACAAAGCCCTGTACACAGCGGAGAATTTTGTGTCTGAATCAGGCCTGAGTCCCTGCAGGGGGTGGAGGGGGTGCACAAGGCGGATGGAGGCAATGACTCCTGCCTGGGGCTCCTGCCAAGGGCTGGAGCAGTAAGAAGTGAAGCAGCTCACACACGAGGGACCTTCTCTCCTAGCTCTGGGCGTGGGCCCTGACGCAGCTTAAGGCCTCACCTGTCCAAAATTGTGCCCCTTCGTATACCAGAAAAATGGAGGAAGGCAACAAACAAGTCATAGGCGCTTTCTTCTCTCTATGTTGCCCATCGACTTATTACTATAACCCCAGGAAGCAGACGTGACCCCACCCAACAGGTGGGAAACGGGCTGGGGAGTAAAGTTGTCAGGTGGCTTAGACTGAATTCTGAGCCGACCTGCCTCCGAAGCTGCTGCCCTTTCTACTCCCCCCGATAGGAAGAGGGGGGCTGATGCTCCCCAAAGGGCAGGAGGACCCTCCGATACCACTCCCGTGGGAGCGGACAAGAGGAACAAAGGTGTGGGCTGGTAGAACTGGTCACAGAGGGCTGAGCACCCTTCTGGGTGGCAAGGATGGTCGGGGTCAGGGGCTGGGCTCTCCTGGGGCTCAGCTTCAACCAGGAGCCCCAAGGTGGCACTGCACAGAGCAGTGCGCAAGTCTTGGGGTGGACCCAGCCCTGAGCACGAGGGCGGGCCTGAGGAAGAGGCCCCGAGGAGGAGCTGTCAGTTCAGGATGGGCAACGCCACGGCTCCGTGCCCTCGGCTCTACCTTTCAGGGATAGAAGTTTGCGGCTCTGGGACCCAATGGCATTATGCACAAAAAGGACACCCATCTGGGGACATCTATGCCTGGGAGGGGTGGGGGTGGGCAGGGAGGTTCCTAATCAACAGACACAGGCATACAACCTGTGTGAGGAACCCACAGGCACAGACACCCGTGACAGCTGGCTTGCCGTCTGTGTGAGGGGCCGGGGCACAGCCGCGTGGCGGGGTCTCACCTGGCTCACCCTTGCCCTGGACAGGTGCCATTTCCAGTAGCCCTGGAGCCGGGCAGTCTTTGTTCAGGGACAGCGATGGGGAGGGCAGCTGCAGGGGGCAAAGCAAAACTCCTCCCCTCCCCAGCCGCAGCAGCCCTCCCTGCCTGGCCAGAGAACCCAAACGCAAGAGGAGGAAAGAAAGAGAAAAAAAAGCGCTTGCCTGACCGGGACTGGGGGCATGTTGGGAGCTGACAGCAGGGTCCTAGCGTCATAGACAATGGCAACACCCGTGGGAGGCACTGGAGTGAACAAGGGGCTCAGGCCCCAGGCCGTGCGTGCCTCCCCAGGGCCGAGGGACCAGTGCCTCTGTCCTGTATGTAGGCCCCTCAGAGCCCGTCACTATGCCTCGGCCCCTGCATGGGCCCCATGAGGAGCTGGGGAGCCCTTCTGGAGGGGCCGGATTAAAGCTGGGGGCCGAGGTGAGCAGAATGGTTCAGATAGAGTTGAGGATGTTGAGGTGTAGGGTGGGGAGTGTGGCTGGCAGGGCCGGGGGTACACGGTTCTGCAAGACAAGGGAGCTACAGGGAGGACGGCGGAGCTTGTCTGGGGGTGTGGAGGTGCAGCCCCCCAGCAGGTGAAGCCAGGAGGACACCCCCCGCCCAACGGATCAGCCCAGTGAAGTGTGGCGACTCGGAGGAGGCAGGCATGGGGGAGAAACCGCTTCCAGCCTGGGCACCAGGGGCCTTAGCGTGAGTGGAGGGGACTCAGGAGCGGGATGAATGGGGTTGCCACGGCACTGGTCTAGGTGAGAAGGGTGAGGGAGAAAAGGGCTTGGGCGGGGAGGGACAAAGGAGGAGAGGAACATGAGCAATGTCACAAGTAGGACTGAGCTGGAGGACTTGGTGACAAATTAGAAGTGAAGCGTGAAGGAGAAGGGAGAGCTGAGGGGGACTCTAAGGTTTCCAGCCCCAGGCTCGGGGGATGGGGAGAGGGAGGGCGGCAGGGCCCCCGGGGAACAGGGGCGGCAGGAGATGCTGGGCCTGGAATGAGCATGCATGCGTGTGGACGTGTGTTCCCACTGGCAGCCAAGCCCAGCACTGGGGCCCCTACCCGGGGCCTAGGGCAGTGCCTGCCTTCAAGGCCGAATGCCTTGGGCCTACAGATCTGTGGCCCAGAGCGCGAGGGCAGGAGGGAGGGATATAAGACAGTGGGGGCCCGGGGAGGGGGCGTGGCTGGTTCCGGGCTGAGGCCAAAGTTGGTTCCTCCTAGAAACCAGGCCAGTGCCTCTTGGTTGCGGGTTTGGTACCTGCATCAATACCAATCCCTGGGCTCCTGAGGGAAGCCCCTCACCTCATAGGCAAAGGGGAGTCAGAAGACCAGCTCTCTTCTGGAGACACCTGGGGGGCCCCAAAGCCTAGCCCGCCCTGTCCCCAAGGCAGAGTGAGTGAGAGCAGGTATCTCATAGCCTTAAAGAATTGAGGCACTCGAGCCAACTGCTCCAGTCTCGGGTGAGGAGTGGACAGAGGGGTCCAGGTCCAGCCCTGAGGATGGGGCGGGGCCTGAGGAAAAGGCCACCAGGACAAATTATTGGGGTCAGGATGGGCCCCCTCCCCCAGGACTGTGGAGATTTGAGTGAAGAGAAACCTACAAGTGTGCACAGCCCACAGGGCCAGGGAGGCAGGTGCCAGCTGCGGGCCTGGGTATGAATGGGAACATCCTGTGACACAGGTGGGTCCCTGTGTGCAGGGGCACAGGCAGGGGCCTAGCGGAAGAGTATGCAGAAGGGACAGGCTTTTGTGTGACCCGGGGGGACGCTCAGCCTGGGGCGCAGGAGGCTGCCATCGCGCTGGCCCCGGGCGCCCCCTGCTGCCTGGCTGGCTGTCCCTCCCTCGGCCACTCACATTTTTCCCTGGCTGAGGTTGCCGGGGAGCTGATGGGTGGTGCAGGAGGAGTCGGGTCACCGCAGGGCCAGCCTCTCTGGGCACGTGTGCCCCGAGCCAGGAAGGAACAACAGTAAGGGGCCCAGCGAGAAGGGGGCCCCTCCCACAAGCCTCTCAGTAGGTGTCTGGAGACCGGCTCTGCTCCAGGGCAGTCCTGCAACACAGGGGCCCACCTGCCAGCTCCCCGGACAACCTCGGGCCAGGCATCAACAGGTGCCCCACCAACCAGGGATGCAGCTACTCAGCTCTACAGCCTCCTGAGGAATCCATGTGGCAGCCCCCGCCCCCGGCTGTGGCTCTCGTGTTTCGCCAGCACCCATCACCCCCTTATCTACACCAGTGCTGCATACACTGCCAGGCTCCGTCATCAGCGGGCACACATGCCAACCCACAGCCCTCACACATGCTCACGTGGGCAACATGCAGCTATGACCACACAGCCCTTTCACACATCCGGCTCAGTAACCCTTCCCTGGGCACCCACTCGGTGTCTGGCAACACCTTCCCTGGGAGAGGAGCATGGACACCCTAAGCTCTCCATGGTCAGTGGTGCAACCCGCACCCCCGGCATGTGGCTCACACACTCCTAACACGCACACGTATGCAACAGGAACACACACCCAGCGGCAGTGCAACCTCCCGCTCAGTCGGGATTAGAAGGGGCGGTCATGGGGCAGCAGGTTTGGTTAAAGTGAGGATTTTTGGAGGGCTGATGGGGTGATGGAGGAGGGAGACAGAGTGGGTGCAATAGGGCAGAGGGAGGACTGAGGAGGCAGGATTGGGGGGGGTGGGCAGACAGTGGTGGGTGCAGGATGCGCTACGCAGAGTCCCTTTAAGGAAACAGCTATCAGCCTCAATCATCGGGCTGGTCTCTGAGCAATCACTCATTGATCTCCGATCAGTCTGGTTTTGAATCTCAGGAACCCCAACACTCCCTCCTGACACCCCTGCGATTAAAATGGCCTGGCCAGGCAGAGGGGCACCTCCCAGGTTCTTGGGGCGGCAAGAATCAGGAACTGCTAGGGCAAGTCCCTTGCCCTCTTGATCACATAAACGACCCCTCCCCTCCCACCCACACACACATAAATAAGTTCAGCTCTGCTAAGTGCATGGGTGGGCGCAGAGATCAGGAGGCACCAACAGCTCAGCCTGGGTGGAAGCTCAGGGAGAGCAGACAAAGGATGCAGGGCACTCGCCCCCACCCCCAAAGGAGGTGGGCTGAGGGCTGAGTTACCAAGAAGGTTAGGGTGGCCAACCAACAGGACATAAAGGGAGGAGGGAGGGCTGCGTAGTAAAAGGGAGAAGGGGCGGTGGTCCCACCGTCCATAACTCTGGCCCCCAGGCACGGGGTTGGGGTGGGGGCAGGAGCCGCGGCCCCAGTCTGGTGCCCGCAGTGCTCTGTGCGGGCTGCAAGGGCTGGGGGCTGGTGTACGCGCCTCCACGCCTGAGTGTGTACGTGTGCGAGCGCGTGTGGTGGGGACAGAGGAGGACACTGTGTTCTGGACGTGGGCAGAGGCCAGGTGCCAAGCTGGGAACTGTGAGTAGCTGTTTGAGGCAGATGCTACAGGGAAGAGGTATCTTAACCCCCGTCCTCGATTTCCTGGGGATTGGGATGTGGTCAAAACCCTCTAATCTGCGACCCTCCAAGTAAGGCGTCTCCCGGCGTTTATTCAAACCCCTGACCCTGCTCTGGGGCCGGGCAGCCAGCAAAGTTCCCCCACCCAGAGGCGTGGGGCGTCTACACTCGCCAGCCCCGCGTGCTGACAGCAGCTCCTGGACTTGGCAGAACCCAGCATCCTGGGGAAGCGCGCGCGGGGAAGCTGCGCAGCAACGAGAGGCGGCCCCCGTGTCCCTCCTCACAAAGTTTGGCCTGGGGGGGGGCTTCCAACCCGGTCCAGCAACGCGGGTCAGGGACACCCCCACCCCCAGAAGCGAGCGTTCGCGCGCACGGTCCCCCGCAAGCCTCCGTGCACGTGACTCACCCGAACCGCGGAGCCAGGCGGCGAGGACTATGCCCAGAAGCGCTGGCCACAGGCCGGGCCGGACGGCCATGGCCGCGGGCGAGCGGGCGGGCCGGGCGCGGCGCCCCGCGGGCGGTAGGGCTGCTTTCAGCGCCTCAGACCAGAGCCCCAGCCCGGGGCACCCTCGGGGCCCATGCCAGCGGACTGCGCTGCCTCCGGGCGGCCGGCTACGGGGCGCACGCGGCGCGTGGCTCCCCTGGGCACCGGGAGCGCAGCAATGCAGCCGGGGCGGAGCGCAGCGCCAGCCGCGCCGCGCACCGACCAGCCGCCGCGCGGAGCCCGCAGCCCGGGAGCCGGCCGGCGGGCGCCGCAAAACCAGGACTGGAGTAACGGAGCGGGGCGGTGGCGGGGCGGGGCGGGGGAAGAAGGAGGGGCCGGGCTGCCACGAGCCGCTTGTGCGGGCCACCTCCAGCTCCGGGGATCCCTCCCGGCAATGCCCTAGGCTCTCCTGGGGAGGGACTGGGGTAGTGGGCGGGGAGGCCTCCCACCGCCCCTCGTAGTCTCCAGGGACAGAGCCAGAAGTCTGAAACCCGGAGTGGATCCGTTCTCGGATCCGGGCTCTCCCGGGCCCGCCAGCCTGCGCACAGGTGGCTCGGGAGGGGCCCAGGGCTGCGGCGACCCCGGCGCAGCGCCAGTCTGCAGAGAACGGCTCAGGGCAGGGGTGCCCGGGGCAGGTTCCGCTGCAGTCCTTTCCCTCCACCCCACCTCACTCCCGCCTCTCGGCCGCGCTCGGAGGCCGTCAGCGCGCTGCGGTACGCCACCAGCCCGCAGTTTGGATAGGGGACTGCGGGAGAGCGCCCGGATTCCCGGCCAGCCCGCAGAGGTGCTCTGGAAGGCTAGACTTGGGGCCACCCGCAGTCCCAAGCCCGTAGCCTGGTGGACCCCAGCGTTACCCAAGGTTTCCCTAACCCCGCGGCACCGTTTGCCTAAGGAAAACAGCCCCAGCGCGCAGCACAACTGACTGGGCGCGCGGTATTTGCGCCCCGAGCGCGCACAGCACTGGAGACGTGGGCGTGAAGGAACCAGCTGGATTTTGGGAACTAGAGAGACCTGGGGTAGGGTCTAGGCGCTTCCGCCTTCTAGTTCTTTGACCTTGGGCAAGTCAAGTCGTCTCCCGAAGCCTCCAGCAGTGACCGCCGCTGGAGTTTCCTGTTCCCCACCCCCATTCCCTAACCGTGTTAAAATAAACAGAGGGTTGCCTTGAAAGAGAAAGGAAATGATAAACGCGCACCAAGTGCACGGGGCGAGTGGCCAGAAAAAGAGTCCTACGCTGGGTCGGGAGGGGGCGGTGAGAAGGATGAGGGCGGATCGCAAAATAAAACACCTACAGCGGCCGCGAGATGATATAAATTGGTGCTGCACGCTGGGCCATATAAGAATGGCCTTCGCTTCCATAGAGATATGTGGTCTACTATATTTCTTGATACACGAGGCCCTCTCTCGGTCTTTTGTTTTCCACTATTGATAGTAAAGGGTTATGAGAAATGTTCTTGCTTTCCTCTTAACTCTACTGTAAAACACCCCAGCCAGTGTCCAGATACACATCTGCAGGCTCTGGGCTTCAGCGCCAAGGGGGGAACACCAGCGCTGGGGACTGGGGTCAGGGTCCCATCTAAGGGGACAGCTGGCTTTTCTGCTCCAGGTGCCAGCTGGGGCGAGTGGAATGTAGCTCGGTACGGGCCACACCTTCCAATTTCCCCATACAAGCCATTGCCTGTGAAATCTTTTTATTTAAAATCTTTAACTGAAAAAATAAAAATATTTAAACTTCATGTGATCCCACATGAAAATGTCCACAAATATGCATCAGCTTCTCGTTTTTAACTGTGCTGCGGGGGTTGCCTGTATGTACTGTCAGGAGGGCCTGATCTGGCTGCCCCCCACCCCGCCCGGCCCTGTGTGTGTGTGTGTGTGTGTGTGTGTGTGTGTGTGTGTGTGTGTGTGTTAGGGGGAGCAGCGTGTGCCCCGATCGCAACCTGCTCCCAGGAAGGAGGTGTGTAGGTGAGGGGAAGCAGTAGCAGTGCCTGCACTGGGGGCCCCTAGGATGGGGGTAATGATTAGGAACTGGGGCCTGGGCCCTGGCGGGGTGGGGCGGGGCTAAGGATGAAGAACTGAGATTGGGGACTGGAATATGGGATGATGTCATAATGGCGTGTGCTGGGCTCTGCTTTGTCCCTTACTACGTTTATAATTTGGTTTCTTCCTTACACACAACCCTGGCACATAAACATTGCATCCCCATTGTGCAGATGAGATAATGCAGGCTTATGGGAAGGGGAATGCCTTATGCCCAAGGCCAACCCTCTCTTACTCAGTGATTGCAGGGCTAGCCAAGACGGGTCCCTGGGGGGTGGTTTTACTGTCCATGCTCTTCACGTTTCCTCCTACTGAAATTTCTGCTCTGGGATTAAAATTTGGGAATAAGGTTTGGGAAATAAGAAAGGAAAGGGTTTCCTCTGTTCAGCTTGGCTGATCTGTTCACTTCTCTGGTTTTTCTGTCTTCAGCTCCGTAGCAGTCAGGATAGACTAGTTTATGTCACGGTAACAAACAGTCCTCAAATCTCAGTGGCTTAGAGCAACAAAGGTTTATTTCTCATTTGTCTGTTGTGGCTCTGCTGCGCCAGACCACCCTCCCTCACCGACCCAGGCTGCCGAAGCAGCCACTCTCTGGAGCACGTGGTCAGTGAGGAAGAGGAAGAGGGAGCTCTGGAAGCATACCCACCTGCAATCAATGACTCAGCCCGGAAATGACACGTGTCACTTTCACTCACAATTCATTGGCCAGAACTGGACCCCTTCAGCCCCACCGCAAGAGGGTCAGAAAGTGCAGTCCTGCCACACGCCTGGAAGGCCGCAGTGGCAGTGCATGGACAGCGGTGCTCATGATGGCCACAGTCTGCAAGCCCAGCGTGGCCTGCCCTTGCTTGCCTGGCTCTGTCCTGGCCGTGTGGCCCCCCTTGTGTTTCTCTACAACCACGCTCATCCCCACCTTCGGGACTTCCTGTTTGCTTCACTTCCGGGAACACTCTGTCCCCAGAACTTCACACGCTGGCTCCTTGTAGTCATGCAGATCTGAGCTCAGCTGTCCCCTCCCAAGCGGTACTCAGGGAGTGCTGGGGAAAGGGGCACGGCGCCCCTGCAGAGATGCGGGGCATCTGTGTCACCTGAATTCTGCTTAAGAATCATGAGGGCTGCCAGGCAGGACGTGTCTCAGGCCTGAAGGTAGATGGCTAAATGGGAGGAGGGCTCCTGATGCTCCCAACCTCCTATGCCCTTGAACTGGAGACTCCAAGGGAGGGAGGGGCCAAACCCCAACCAGGTGGTACCTGCCATCAAGCGTCTTTGGCCCCCTTGCAATGTCCCAGCGACAAGGCGTAGGCTTCGCCTCCAGCCATCGTCCTGGCCGGGAGTTTCTCCTCTCCAAGGAGCAAGAACCTGCCCCTCATTGGGTTCACTTTCGGAGGCCACATCAAGCATGCCCTGGGGCCCACTGCAGCTGCTCTCCCACAAGGCTGCTCTGGGGAAGGCATCTCTTGAAGGGAGTTGGAGCATCTCCTGCCCATGTGACCTGGTGCGCAAGCTCACTTCTAGAGTTTTTGTTGGAGGTAAGGAGAGGAAGAATTTTTTTTCTTGCAGGAAGAGGAGATCCTGGAGCTGCCATGATGTGAGGAGCACATGTCTGAGACTAAAGCCTGGGCAGAGGAGAGCAGAGCCCAGAGAAGAGGGAGGTGCTGAACGCTGGCTCATCGATCAAGACCCCTGGATCCAGCTACTCCTGAAGCTGCCAGATATGTCCCTGCTTTTTCAGTTACATGAGCCAAAATATTCCCCTTTCTTTGTTGTTTAAACACATTTGAGTTTCTTTCATTTGCATTTGAAAGAATGATACAGAGTTATCCTTTCTAGATGCCTACTCTAGAGCCTTCCCTAGGATAGAACAGGCATTTGTTAGTTCATACTGTTGGCAAGGCTCAGTGCTACCCACTGGGGGAAGCTGCAGCCTGTGGAAGAAGACATGCATGCCCCTCAGGGGTAAGCGAGGGTGGGATGACAACCTGGTCATCAGGCAGGTGAAAAATGTGGGGGGGGTTAAGTGGGAAAATAAAACTAGAAACAAACCCCTTCAGAGGACTCCCAGCAACTCCTGGACCCATCCCTTTTGCACACTGAACCCCAGCACCCAATCCCAACACCCTGAATCAAACACATACACTCACACAGCAGGCCAATACCCATTGAGTCTCTGCTCCTAACGCCAATGCACTCCCCACACCCGACTCACACAGGTGCATGCCCGCAACTGAACTCGATCAATAAAAATGCACAGGTTCCCTGTATATGTTTACATACACACATAAAAACACGTCCACACGTCCCACTTCTTTCCTGCACAGACCATTCAAGTGCCCCTTCTCTCTGGTGCCTCACGCTACTGAGAACTTCGTGCCTGGGCCTCCCTGGTGCCTCAGCCCAGCAACTGAGCCCGCGTCTTGTAACCTTCAGGACCAGGGACAGTGCCTGACACTTCTTGAATCCTCAGCACATGCCCAGCCCTGGACTGAACTCCTTACCTGGTTTATCTCTTTCACTTCTCACCGCCTCTTCTGAAGTAGATGCTGTAGTCATCCCCGCTGTGTTGATACAACAACTGAGGCACAGAGAGAGGCTGTAACTTGCCTAGAGCCACTCAGGTGGTCATGGATAGAGCAAGGGTTTAAGTCTAGATGCTGTCTAGAACGTTTGCTGATGGTAAGGATGTTCTAACAAATGGTTTTATTAGAGATATGTGCTCCTGTGATATATGTGCTATCTCTGTCTCTCTCTCTCTTTCACACACACACACACACACACACACACACACACACACACACACAGAAATACACCTGGAGACAACCTTTCCAGCTCCACGAGCTCTGTGGCATCTCAGACGCTCACGTTTCCCTGGCTACACAGTCCCATTTCTAGTGTCCCTCCTGGGCGCTCTCAGGCAGGTTTGGGGTGAGGTGATCCCTGCTGAGCAGATCAGGGGGCGGGAGCTTGTCAGGAAGGGGCAGGAGCTGAGGAGGAGGAGGATGGGATTGGGCCGAATGGAAATCTGGCACCGTGCCTTCCGCAGATGACCTGATGAGCATTTTGCAGAGTTAATTTCATTAGCATCTCTGGGAGATGAACAATTAGCAAGATGCTCTGATGCCTTTAAAAGCGTAAGAGAGGGAGAAGGACGCCCTCCTGGCTTCCCTACCAGACCGCAGTGCCCCCCCGCCTTTCTGCAGGTCCCCTCCATCTCCATCTCCCATCCACTTGCATCTCACCTCCCCTCTCCTGCCCTCCAGCCCTCACTCACTTCTACCCTCAACCCGCACCCTCCTCAGCTACCACAATGGCCCCTCCCTCACTCTTGCTGGACCACTGCCCACAGAGAGTCAATTGGTCCCTTGTGCTCTGATCACTCAGACACCCAGGGCTGGGGCTTGGCATTGGTCCAGCCCTCCAAAGAGGCAGAGCCTTTCCTTTGCACCCACAAAGGGCAGGGCCAGGTCGGGAGTGGGGGGTCTCTGTTTTTGATTGATTTTGCTACCAGCTCCTTGGCAACTCCAAGATGGGGTTCCAACCCCTGACAGCTTAGAGCTCCATTTCCCAGGGCTGCTCAGGTGGGCAGGGCCAAGCAAACTGCCTCTTTCTCCCAGGGCCTGGTCCACCAAGTCCCTGGGACTGAGGGGAGGCTGGGACTTCCAGGAAGGAGGCCCAGGACAGTGGAGAAGGGCTTATGCGGCCCTACCCAACAGGGGGAAAATAGGGTGCAGACACCTTGGGCCAGCGTTTCAGGCTCCGGTCCCATGGTCCCGGTCTCGGGGACTCACTCCTCACCATGTCTTCTGTGAGTCTTGGTCAGTGGGATGCGCTCTGGTCCAGCTGCCTCGTCTCCTTGGGGAGCCCTGAGGCAGCTCCGCGGCAGGAAGCCCTTGATGACCAGGGCCCCAGCCTCTGTGGGTTGACTCCAGGTTCTCTAAGACTAGGTGGGGGCTCCAGACAGACCCTCTGATTGTCCCAAACGCCCTTCTGCCCCAGAGTCCCCCCTCAGCCAGGGTACCAGAGTCTGCAGGGAGCCTGCTAAAACCCAGATTTCTGGACTCCTTCCCAGCACTGCTGTGGGGTCTCCTGGGGGAGGGGCAGGAGTCTGCATTTTCCGAGGGTTCTAGCCGGGCCGGGCGAGACTGGGGATCACGGTGCATAATGTCAGGGTCACAGGCCCTGGGGGCCAGAAACTCTTGCTCTACAGCGCGAATTCTCAACGGGGGCAATATTGGCCCCAAGGGGGCAGATACCGGTTCTTCGGGGGTGGAGGTGGGTGAAAAACATCTGACTTTCTCTATAGAAAGCACAGATTTATACACTGTACATAAACAGACATACAGTGTATCCGTGGTATTACAATTTCAGAGAGGGGGTGGTAAGGAAAAAAAATGCCCACAAGGCTCCTTATGGGGATGACAGTGAAAACTGGGTTGAGAAACACACTAGGTTGAGAAAGGTCTTAAGAAGCGTGTGCATAACACACACCCTACACTCCACACCCAGACACACACCTGCACACACAGATGCACACACAGCAGTGCACCCTACATGCAAATGCACGGACAGGCTCCTCTCTGACGCCTACGCAGATACACACGCACCCATCCTCCCCCTCCTGCTTCCCCTCCCACACAGGCGTCAAGAGGCTCCAATACACTGCGTTTGTGAAGAGAAGACTAGGTGAGGATTTTAATAAGCTTTCAAATAAATAAATATAGAAAACCCCTCTCTATCGAGGCCTTCTCACTTCTTGGTAATGTGACATCCCTGGCTTCACGCTTGTTGGGAACAGAGGAGCCATGTAGTCGTCTTCATGCATGTAGGTGTGTTTCTGAGATGCCGTGTCCTCTGTTCATAGCTGTGAGGGAGAACTGTCTGCCTGAGGGGGGTGTGCAAGTGTCTGTGAAGTGCGTGAAGAGCGTGGGGTGGGCGACTGGTCAGGAAGGAGCGCGTGAGCTTGCATGTGCGCGTGCACGTGGGGCGTGGCTCTCCGGTTCCCAGCCAGGCGCTAGGTCTCTAAATTCTCCGCGTTCACCGTCGCTTCCTTTGGCTAATGCATCGTGCACACGCGCTCCAGAAATACGTGCTGAATGAAAGGATAAATGAACGAATGAATGATAGATGAAGTGGATATCATTTACAAGCCGCCTTGACCTCTGTTCCCTTCATTAAACCTCATAAACGGTCCCATGTCCTATGTGCTATTGTGCTCATTTTACAGATGAGAAAACTGAGGCTCATGGCATTTAAGTCAACACCTGCAGCATCAGCACCAGTAAGTGATAGCTGAACAAAGTCTTCTAGTTGGTTTCAGGCTTTGCCCAGCACATGTTGCGACCCTACAGGAGTTTGGGAGACCTAAGCGGGGTGGCCCAGGCTGACGTCTCTGTAGCCACCTTGCACGGGGTCACTTGCCGAAGGGCCGCTGAAGAGGCAGCTATGTTGGAACCCAGAACCCACAGCAAGAGCCTCCTAAAGGGTCTGACAACCCCCACCCACTTTTCCCCCTGCCCCGCCGCTGGCCCTCGGAGCCCACCGCCCTGGCCCCTCCAGGGCCCGCTGGGGCTAGTGAACAGCAGAGCGGTGGTGCTCACCCAGCGCGGCCATTCTGACTCGGTCCCTCGGGCTTTGGTAGATACTGTGTGCCAAGGTTAATTAAACTGGTAATTAGAAGGAGAGATGCTCAATCTATCTGGTTAATAAAATAACCCCCTTTGCAGGAGCACGCGGACGCTGTCACTGGGCCCGGAGGAAGCAGAGATGCCGCAGCCCCTGCGCTGTGGGAGCAGTGGAGCGGAACGCTCCCGATGCCTCCGGCCCGGCGCCCGGCTCCCCAAGTCCTGGAACCGATTCCTGGGTCTGCCTCAGCCACCCCAGGAGGCAGCTGCAAGGAGGCTCAGGTCTAGGAAGGCAGCCGGAGGCACCCTGTCCCAGGGAAGCTCCAAGGACTTGTGTGCGGGGAGGGCCCAACTCGAGGTGGGGGCAGGGCTCCTGTGCCAGGAGGGACAGTCTCATGCCCTTTCATGACCCTTCATGCCCCTCCTTCAAGGGCTAGGTCTGACCCTCACACTCTAAATTACATCCTTGGGGAATATCTTTCAAAATTAATTTGAAATTTCACACATAAAACACGAATACCTTATTTTTGTAAAAAAAAAAAAAAGCTACAAATAACTTGGCTTTAAATCTCAGGTATTTTCACTGGTAGAAGGCTGGCATATAGCCTCCTGGGCCTTTCTCTGCATATACACATGTATAGATGTTGATATAACCAGACAGAGTTTTGCTTAATTTTAGATTTTTCACAATATGGCATCTTACTGCATGTATCTTTCTTCACTGTGCTCCCCCCAACCCCCGCCACTCAACAGTTGATGTTTTCTTCAGTCATTCGC
>PVJD01017619.1:0-16979 GCA_004026545.1 Mormoops blainvillei | reverse complement strand
ATAATCCCCCTACACCATCCCCTCTAATCACTGTCAATCTGTTCTTTATTTCTAAGGAAATTAAAAACAAATAGTATCATCTGAACATGCTGTATTATTACTTATTTTTTCAACTAGCGATGTTTCATAAATATTTCAATGGCAGTACAGGTTACACTTGAAGATTTTAATACCCAAGTAATAAAATTATTTCAAACTTTTCACTGGCAGCTCTCCTATTGTTAAATGTTTACTTTAACATGTGAAAAACAGCTTTGATATATATTCCTGTAAAAAAAGTTTTTGTGCTTTTTATAATTATGGTTTTAGAATAAATTAGCTGAACTGATTAAAAGGGTATGTTATTTTGTGAAAAGTAGTTTTGATTCCCACAACCTCATCAAAATGACAGCTAAACTACAGAGCCACCATCATTCAGGCTGCCCGAAATCTAGCTGAATGGAAGTCCAACCACTGTGGAATTAAAGAGGAAGCCACATCAAGACTGGGAGGAGGCACAGTGATGAGGAACAGACCAGTCCACACTCACGTGTGGCAGGTAAAAGTCAGGAAGGATATCTGAGCTGTCTAGGTCCCCCCAAGGAGCAAGGGGTCCCAGCCCTACATCAGCCCCACCCCCCCAGCCTAGGGTTCCAGGGCCAGGAAGAGAAGTAACCATAACTTCTACCTGGAAAAAGCAGCAAGAATTTTAGCTGGGTTAAAGCGAGGGTTCTAGAGTCCCAGGCAGTTCTTCTTGAAAGGCTCACACACAAACTTACTCAGACTCACTCCCTCTGAGCTCCTGCATGGCAGCATCAGCTTGAAAGGCACCAGGGACATACAGGGAGGAACTGAAGCATACGGCATCAGGGCAAGACATGGGGTGGTAGCTTTCCCCCAAATAGAACTGCTGGCAGAGCCACTGTTCCTCTTATGAGCCCTGCCCCTACAGAGGCAGCAAGCAAACACCGTACCTGAGACGCCATCAACATGGTTCATGCTGTTCAGAGCACGCCGCTGATTCTCCGAGACCCCCTCCAACCCAATCTGTGGACCCACCCAAGCTGTTTCCAGTGGCTTTTCCATATAAATGGCTTGTTTTGCCTCATACTTCAGACTTTCTTGAAATCTCTCAAACAAGCAGCATCTGGCCTAAGCAATCCCAGTACCTCTTGCTAAGTGGCCCCAGGCCCGGCAATAGCAGCAGCTGGCCCTGGTTCGCAGCTTGGCCTCCCCTGGGCACCTCCAGGGCAAGCACAAGTAGCAGTCATTGGCAGATCCCTCTGTAGCTCATGCTGGGTGCCCCTGGGCAGGGCCCAGGTGGCGACTTGTCCTGCACCTCCTGGGAGGCCCCAGAACTGGTGCACCCAGTAGACAGCTTGAGACCACGTTGAAGCTCCACCCAACTGACACGCTGAAGGGGCAGACTCAGCGTTCACCATGGCCCTGCTGAAGTAAGCCCTGCCCCATGGGGTAAGCCCCTACACAGGTGATTCTCCATAGCAGTTGCTGGTCACAGCCAATCTTTGAAGTCAATTCACCTGGAAGTAAATCCTTCCCATTGATGTGCCAACAGCAATCAACGGGAAGAACAGAGCCCACACTGGGAGTGGTGGGAGAGGTAACCCCTGGAGTACCCAGCTTGAGTGATAGGGGAGACTGTGCCTCTGGCCCCTACAGGACACCTGCTACATTAGGCCACCCTACCAAGACAGGGAATCATAGCAGCTCTACCTAATACATACAAAAAAACATGGGGAGGCTGCCAAAATGAGGAGACAAAGAAACATGGCCCAAAAGAAAGAACAGATCAAAACTCCAGAAAAAGCTAAATGAAATGGAGACACACAATTTGCTAGACGCACAGTTTCAAATGCTGGTTATGAATATATTCAATGATCTTAACAAGAAATTCAATAACATAAAAAAGGACATGGAAACCATAAAAAAGAGCCAGTAAGACATAAAGGATACACTAACTGAAATGAATAATTGATAGGGAATCAACATCACAGTAGATGAAGTTGAGAATCAAATCAGACATTTGGAATATAAAGAAGATAAAAACCCCCAAATCAGAACAACAAAAAGAAAAAAGAATCCAAAAAAATGAGGATAGTGGAGGGAACCTCTGGGACAACTTCAAGTATACCAACATTTATATCATGGGGGTGCCAGAAGGAGAAGAGAGAGAGCAGAAAATGAAAACCTGTTTGAAAAAATGACAGAAAACTTCCCTAACCTGGTGAAGGAAATAGACATACAAGTCCAGGAAGCACAGAGAGCCCAAAACAAGATGAACCCAAAGAGGCCAATAGCAAGACATGTCATAATTAAAATGCTGAAGGTTAAAGACAAAGACAGAAGATTAAAAGTAGCAAGAAAGAGACAGTTAGTTACATACAAGGGAGCTCCCATAACATTCTCAGATGATTTCTCAACAGAATCTTTGCAGACCAGAAAGAATTGACAAGAAATATTCAAAGTGATAAAAAGCAAATACCTACAACCAAGATTATTTTACCCAGCAAAGCTATCATTTAGAATTTAAGGACAGACAGATAAAGAGCTACCCAGACAAGAAAAAGCTGAAAGAGCTCACCACTACGAAACCAGTATTGCATGAAATGTTAAAAGATCTTTACAAAAGAGAAGAAGAAAAGGATAAAAAATATGAACAATACAATGACAGTAAATACATATCTATCAACAAGTGAATCTAAAAAACAAAATAAGTGAACAAGAAAAACAGAAAGACTGAAACATACAGAGAACATTTTAATGGTTACCAGATGGGAGGTGGGCTGGGGAGAGGGGCGAAAAAGTCAAAGGGATTAAAAGTACAAATTGATAGTTACAGAATAGTCATGGGGGTGTAAAGTACAACCAATAATATTCTAATAACTATGGTGTTGATGGGTGTGGGATTTACCAGGATGATTGCTTAGTAAGATATATAAATGTCTAATCACTGGGGTGTACCCCTAAAACTAATATAATATTGTATGTCAACTGTAATTGAAAAATAAAAATAAATTTTACAGAAATACCATGTTCTAACCTGAGCTCTGTTTCTAGAGGAAACTTATCCACTGTCTCGGAACTTCAGTTTTTCTGTTTATGACATAACTATGAGAGGCTATATCTCTAAGGGTTTTAAAGGGTTAATTCAAACTATTGTATAGTATCTTCCATGTTATATTGTATTTTTTCATGAAATAAATTGCATTTGGTTTAGAAAAAAAGTTTTGTTTTGCCACTTGGAAGTGTACAAAATTGTATATCTTCCATCCATGTATGAGTGTGCCTGCCTTATTGTACCTGCGACCAAAGAAAAGAAACATAGATGAGAACATACAGATTGATTGAATTGAACACTGCCCCAATCAGATGTAAATACTACTAATAATAGCTACCATTTTTTGAATGTGTTCTATATAGCACACTCCTTCCCTTAAATTTTGAAAATAATCTTAAGGAACAAGACAAATTAATGAGCTATTAAAATGCACATGTGTTCAGGGAAAAACATATATAGTAATCCATGCTAATTATATGTGTTCACTGGGAGAAATAGCTCAAGATGAAAGTTGAGTTTGAAGGTTACTGCAGGGAAAGCTTATTGCATAAGTAATACTCATTATTATCATTAACATTACCTAAGTAGCTACCAGGCTGTTGAATTAAGTGCTTCATGTGCTTTACTTAATGAGAAAGGAAATAAATGACTGACTATTAATTTTTACTCACTATAGCTGTTGCTGTTTTTTGGTACCACTGAAAGAACTCTATTCTAAAGATTGTATTTATCTATCCTCTCTTTTTCCCTAGTGCCTTATCTCTAGCTTTGTTTTATTACCTTTTAAAAATCACTGCAAAGGCAATTATTTTGAAAGAGGGCAAGGGCCTGTTTGATTCATTTTCACAATGACATAGCTTAAAGGTGCAAACATACTCAAATGTGGCTAGTCAGAACGAGCTTGAAAAAAATCTACTCTGAAAAATAAAATTCAGCCACACGGAATGGTGAAAGGTGTATTTTTAATTAATATTTCTGCTTCGTTTGAAAATGGAAGCTGATTGGAGGCTATTTTGGAATGATTTTTATCTGTCACAGTGACATGGATTGAGTAGAATGAATGCTCATAAGAATATTGAAAATTGAACATTAAAAATTATATTTGAATCAGATTCTATCGATCAAGGGTCATTCAGTTTCTCCTGTAGGTCTAAGCATTATCTCATTTCCTTAAATTTTGAACTAAGACTTAATATTTCTTCAATGTTCAGAATAGCTCCTGGGACAGCCCACTAATTTTATTTAAAGTATTTAAATATTTTAAGTATTTCATACTTTTTTCGTAGTTGAAAGATAAACACACAGCTTCCACACAAAAATAAATCTTTTAATAAGAAACTAGCTACGTCACTATTCTTTAGGGTGAGTTCTTAAATGTAAGAACTGTCTATCCTACTAAACATTTCATTAGAAATTAGTTTCCATCTTGTATGTTCTACCACATTAAGAGAGATTTCCAGACAAAAAGTTTAGTAATTAGCTGATGGTGTGCCACACCCAAACACGTTCTCAGCCGGTTTTTACTAGGTTCCTGCAAACAATAACACATTAGATATTTATCTCAGGTAGGCATGACCACAGTCATGCATTTTGTAAAAGGCCATGCCAAGTCTCTCTTTTTAAACTTTATCAGATCTCATGGCTCAGCAAAAAGGTCTTGTGAAAGTACAGCCTCAGATGGAAAGACACAATGCTGGCTTAGCCGTTAAATAGTGCGGTCAGCTCTCACATATTCATGTTCATGGAAAAAATAATGATGCGGATCCCAAAAAATAGAAGATAATCAAAGCTTCTCTCCATTTGTGTGAATAACTTAGGGTAGGATTATTTGAAGAAATTAGTAAGGAGGATAAACCTCAGATAATTAGATGTGGGGTCCTGTGTCTGAGGCCAAAAGGTGATGGGATCCCTGGAAGTTAGGGAAAAAAAATTAGTAGTATATGTATGTGTTCATGCATGTGACAGAAAAATTAATATGCCATTATTTGGGTTTTCACTGGTGATCTGGGGCCAAATGGGGTAGAATTCATGGTGTGTAGCTTTGGGACCCACTTTCTCACTATATACTTCGCTTCTTCATGCTCCCATCAGTAAGTCTAATGACACACTCACTAATCGTACCACATTCATGTTTGGTTGTGACTCTTTTGCACATGAAGTAATTATAAAAGAAATAAAATTATTTGCAGATACAGGATATTATTCATCACTTTAGAATCTGGGTAGGGGGAATATAGGAAGAAAAAATGCTAGTGTTACTACTGCAGAAATTGCATGTCCAAGAATTAACTTCTGGATTTCTTCCGGTTCCTGTCATTTTTTTACCTCCACTGGTACCAAATGCATCATTTCAATTTCTGAAATGTGTAATGCTTCAATTATTTTTTTTACTCTTAATTCTTTAGAGAGTTGCTTATTCTAGTGTCCATTCATCATCAACTGTAAGATTTTTATCTCTATTGAGTTTCACAGTTTTTTCTTGCTTGCTTTTGAGACTTTTTTGTTATTTTATTGGATTTACTTGTTATAGTTTTTGTGTTTCACTTTTTACTTTGGTGACTCTCCCTCACTCCAATGTTTTCCTTTCCTGTAAGCATAGTAAACTTTGATCTACAATGGTTTACAGAATCAAATTTGATTAATGTGTTTATATGATTAGATGACATTAGCTTTATTTTATCTTGATTGCAAATAAAAGTGAGAAATTTTGCCTCTAAGTACCAAGAAATTGCTCTTATCTTGAGAACACTGTAGTTTAGAATCCATTTCTGTTCAGATAATTGCCAATGACATATTTATTTGTCTTGCCTGGTGAGAAGTAAAACAGGACATAACAGAAACTAGGGCATCAATACCAAAAATCAGACTATATCTTTGAAGTAAAGCAAGAAATGAAGCCTAAGAGAGAGGAAACAGTAGCAATATATCACTGAGCCTCCCTTTGTAGGTTTAACCCTCAAGTTCAGATAAATAGGATTTACTGATTGGGTTGCTGAACCAGTGTCAGTTACAAAGAGCTGTAAAGATGGCAAAAGACTGAAGAGTTGGATTCCAGGAATTATCAACAAAAAGATTTAATTTTTACCCTTTAAGAAGTAGAAGAATATAATATTGTGGGTGATTATACTTAGAAGAGATGTAGGAGATAGCAAAGGCTTATTGGTACCAAGTCATACCAGTGAGTGTCATATCCTTTCTTGATGAGGTGTCTAGGTAGGTAGAAAAGAGAATGTCCCGGATATAGTATATGTCATTCTCAATAAGTCATTAGACAAAGTTTCTCATAAGGTCCTAGTCAATAAGATGATAAAATGAAAGCTGAATAGTAGTTAGGTGGATTGAAAAACTGAACATAAACAGTGTTGATTTTTGTTATTCTGGAAAGAGCTATTAAACGTGCTCTGGAATGCTGTTATCCATAATTATTTGGATAAAGATGCATAGGCAACTTTATCATGTATAAAAAAGAAACGAAGCTGGAAAAGGTAGTTAACATTCTGAATGATAAACTAAATATTGTAAAAGATGTTGAATGTTCCTTTAGATCAAAATATAATTTTATGAATATGCTAAAAAGGCATCATCATCTAGAAAAGGAAGAAGAGTAAGAAAAACAGTATGAAGCTGATAAGAATAAATTTAATAGGTACAAATATAAAGTTCTGCATTTACTGTAGAAAATCAGAGAACTGAAAGAAAATTGACAACAATTAATGAGGAAAAGATCTATAATTCTATTGCTCACAAGCATCCTTTGAATTAATTAATACCATAAAATAAAACAAAACAAAACTGTGAAAACAATCTTAGGCGGAACTAGTAAGAGCCTAGCTTCTATATCTATAAAATCAGGGTAATAACAATAATACGTTTTTCATAGGACTTTTACAAATGTTAAATAACAAAAATCCATGTCAAATGCTTAGCATTTGGGTTAAATATAAAAATGCATGTAAGTTCTTAGTATTATGGTTAAATATAAATATTCAATGACTAGTGTGGAAAGAAAGGCCAATAAAATGGCTTTGGCCCGCTCAAGATAGCACAAACTATGTAAAAAAAGTGGAGTCACTCATGTCAATCAAGATGGCTGTCAGTCAGCCATGACACTTTGGTTCAAGAGGGAAACTACCTAAGTCAGAGCAGACACGTTGAACAAGGAGACACATCCAACATTTCTGCACATGTGGTCAGAGCAACCATGTCTGCAGAGTGGGACCACCCACAGATAGGCTCCTGGGGAAATTCCACACTTGGCCTCAGGGGCGCCAAGACATTTGTCAAAAAGACCCAGAAGGGTGGAGTGCACCACTTTCAAGGTATCACTGAGGCGGGTTCCAGACCACAGCGGAGACAGCCAAGCTCCACACCCCAGAGCACTGCCCCACACCACGCCAATCTCCCTTGGCATCGGCCCCCAGAGGCTCTGCCCTGCTGGGCTGAGGACTTCGCCTGCCCTACTGCCCACCTGGATCCAGGGGTCCTTCCGTGCAAGATGTTGACGGTTCCCTTGCCCACCATGGTGTCTCCCGGACCTGCAGACTGAGACTCTGGGACTTTGGTTCGTTATCTCCCAGTGATTGCTGTGCGTGTGTTATATTTCTCTTAGATTGTCACAGTGTGAGCAGGATATTAATGTATGTTAATGTTCTACTTTGAGTGAAACTGCATTCAATAAAAGCTGAGTGAAGAGCATGTTTATCTCATGTGACTCGTCTAGTCCTTGGTGCCAGGTTGCTCCGTAGGCTGCTAGCCCAGCGGTTGCCCGGCTGACTTCTAGGAAAGACTATATTGCGAAACATACACTAATGACATGTAGTTATTGTTAACAAAAATACGAAAGTCCTATTTTCCTTGTGTCAAATCACATATGTAAAACCATGTCCATATGGATTATACTGCAGAGTATAGAAATATTGGAGCCAATATTGCTAGAGAAAATTTTGAGTGGGGAAGCTGAGGTTAATGGCAGCCTTCCAAAATATTGGATTTTAATGAATTATTATTTAGTAAATAAGAATTGGATTTACTCTTCTTGACTCCAAGTGTTACTAATAGAGGTGATAAATAGGTGGCAGCCACAAGGAAGTTCATTTCAGTTCTTTTAGGACAAACTTTTTAATGATCAGAGTTAGAATGGATTACTCAGGTGTTGGTGACTTTCTTGTCACTTGGGGTGTTCCGGCAGAGGCTGGGTCACCACCCGTAGGAAACTCTGTAGAAAGGTACTTGCACGTGGTGTATTGATGAAATCATCCATTTCTTGGGTCCATCATGAGACAAATAGTTAATGCATCCTGACCACATAAATTCTAGTGGACATCCAAGGTTCTTTCCAGCTCAAACATTACATGATTTTGAATAAACAGCGTGTCTTAAGTGTTCACATAGGGACACCTAAGCTCCACATAGATGCTATTTTTCTTAGAACTTACCTCTGCCCCACCCGCTTCCTCAACAACCCCTGACATCACTTACTGCACAAGTAAATACCTGATATCTTATTCCATGGTGTGCACTAGAAACCAACGTCTGAAATCACATCAAGTTGAAAGCTTTGCCATTTCGTCAGTGTAACTGTTTTTTCCAACTCAGTGGAGCCCGGGGGGCCATCCATATTTTCCAATTCAGCTTTCACTGTTGCTGCCTGATGCTTCATGTTGAAATGGCATTTTCTTTTCAATGTAAACATTTTTAGAAATGCTGTGAGGAGAATTCTGTGTAACAAATGTACCAGAATAGCTATGCCTTAGCCTACTGGGTGAAATGCCCCCCCCCTTTTTTTGAAACAATATTAGAACAAAGACATTCACTCCCTGTGAAAGGAGAGCTGGCTTGGAAATCATATAAACAGTATTCACACTTCAGCGCTGTCAGCAAAATTTGCTGCCAAATTCACTAACTGATCTAGCCTGACCTTGAAGGATAAACCATACACGGGTGGGCAAAAGTACGTTTATACCACTTTCCTTGGTAGTTGGTTCAGTTACCAGCCATAATTACTTAAAAGATAAATCACAAGTAAGGATACAAAATACTGAAAATAATAATAAGAAGAAGACCAATAACACAAATAAATAATATAATAATTAATAAAATAATAATACAAGAATAAAATGTTTTGTGTACTTAAAATTATAAGCCTATTCTTGCCCACCCCTGTATAATCTTACATGCCACATGTCACCAACCTCTGCTAGTCCAGAAAAGCATGCTTCTTTCATAATTATGTCATAAAAGCATCTTGTTGTACTAGAACAGCAAAGTACTTGAATTAACAATCATTTGTCTAAGGTTTTCTAGCCAACAAAACAAAATAACCCCTCTCAAAGCCCAAACACACAAGAGAAGAACAAGGCACTGGGTGGTCAGTGAGAGTAACTTAAACACAGAGGATGGTGACAAAAAATAATCTGTGGAAAGAAGCATAAGAAACAGATGGACAAATTCCTTATTCCCAGGAAGAGAGAATTGGAAGTAGTGTAAATGTTGGTGCATGTTGTTTTTTTAAAGGAATTCAACTAAGAAATTTAACAAAACTTAATTTAAGTATAAAACATTAAAACATAAGTATTAAAAGAATGGCAACTGTCATTCTCTACTGGCTTGGAATAAGTTTTTCCTTGTCCTGGTTGAGTGGTTCTTTGCAAGTTGATTTTAATAAAATTGAAAAACTGGGTATATATTTGTGTCCATTCAGCAATATCTGTAATGTCATTGTTTCCAAAATAAGCAGCAGTATATCAATTTAGAAGTATTTAAATAAGTCAACAAAATAGAACTTTCTAGCATAACACAAAATGAAGTGGCTGAGTACTGCTCTTTATTTTACCCTTTGTGAATATCTGAAAAAAGAAATAACCCTCACTAGAAATCAGGGGTGAAAATTAAACCAAAAATAAGACATTGTTTTTCACATATCAACTTAAGAAAAATGAAAAAATGATAGCACCTAGCATCGACGATCGTGCTGTCAAATGGACACTAATATACTGCTGATACCTGCACTTTCTGGAGAAAAAACTGAGAGTGAATACACCAATATATTGACTGTGGTTTTCTAGGTGGTAGAACTATAAAGTGTTTTTAATATTCTTTATATTTTCTGTATTTCCCAAATGTTTTATAATGAACATACTTTATAATCTCACAAAAGCATTAACAAGAATGTTTTAAAAAGTAAATTCTGTAAGTAAGAAATATCTTCTAAATTTAAAAATATATTGCAGCTTTCTCCCCCCAGGTTTTCTGGACTTAAAAGTTTAGGTATTTAGTTAACAGTTTTATGTATTATATATTGTCTCATTTACCCAACAGGACTGCAGAATTCTTTTTTTCATTTTATTTTATTTTCAGAGAAGGGAAGGGAGGAAGAGAGGGAGAGAAACATCCATGCGTGATTGCCTCTCATGCGCCCCCTACTGGGGCCCTGGCCTGCAAATCAGGCATGTACCCTGACTGGGGATTCGAACTGGCAACCCCTTGGTTCGCCGGCTGATGTCCAATCCACCGAGCTATACCAGCCAGGGCAGGACTGCAGAATTTTTGAGGGTAGGGATGTTGTCTTTGTATCATCCACATCCTCATACCAATGTCTAGCCCAAATAGACACCCAGTGCATGTTAGGTGTATTTTCATAAACCAAATTTATCTTCTTTTGTCCTAAGCCAATTCTCCACTGATCCTCACCAATATTGTCAGTGTCACCATCGTTATCTTAGCCACCCAGTCTTAAAAATGCTAGAGTCCTGCTGACCTTTCTCTTTCCCTTACCTCCAATATCTAACCACCAAATACTTTAGATTCTTTGCACTGCTTTACTATGTTTTTCATTCCCATGGCAACCATTTGTTTAAAGCAACCACGGTTGCTTCTTAATTGCTCTTTCTACCTCTAAATCTATCCTACACATCTGCCCTCTCAACATCAATTTTCCTACAGCCCAAGGGGGAATGTTTCATGAACTAGGGGACAAAGTAAAAACCGTTCTGTCATTCATTTAGAGTCATCTAGAATCTGACTTTGTGTTCCCTTATCTCCCTTTTCTCCATAATAACAACAACAACAAAAGTGCTTATTCAGTGTTTACTAGGGGTCAGAGACACATATGTACACAGTCACACATTTATTTATTTACTTACTTATTGGTTTGTTTTCCCAACAACCCCATGGGGTAAGCAGCATAATAACCCCCTTTTACTCGTGGTAAAGAAGTATAAGATCACACAGTGAGAAAGTCATGGAACTATGTCTTGGACTTTCCACTCTTATCATATATTTCCATTTCCAGTTTCCTGAACACAGCTCATGCATCCCTGCCTTGACATTGTTCCTTCCATGTTTTCTGTCAAAAACAGTCATGCCTTTGCTCCAGTGGATAAAATTCGGTCAGTATTTTGGGACCAAGTTCAAGCTTTCTGTGACCATCTGGCCCAGACTACTTTCTTCTTCATAGACCTTGTTCATTTAGGGTCCCATAGCATTTGTCCTTATGTCCTTATCACCCATTTGTTATTTAATGTAGGATACCCTATGTTGTTATATATTTACTTGTATGTCTTTTTAAAAATTCATTTTGTCACCTTAACTAGATTGGAAGCTGCTTGAGGGCCAAAACCATGTCATGAATTTTGTTTGACTTACCCTGTACCTAGCCTGTGAACAGTAGATCCTGAATAAATGCTTGTTGATGATAATGACTCATGTATTTATTCATCAATATTTACTAAACATCAAATATACGTTGTTCTAAGTCATCAGGAAATTAAGATATAAAGATAATTGCAAGGCTGTCTTCTCCATGCCCTCAGGGTCTCACAAAAATCTTCCTCATCTCATACAACTCATACTTGGCCTCCTCAGGTGTCACAGGATGAACAAGCAAAGGGACCCTTGGTGTCAAAGATCAGACGGAAATTCTCTCTGGTCTTGTCAATGCCAGTGACATCCATAAAACCAGCAGGGTAGGTTATGTCAGTTCGGACCTCACCATCCATCTTAATGAACCTTCTTTACTTCATCTCTACTTAGTTAGGGCATCATTCACACCATGGCAACCATGACCCTCTCCTTGAGGTGAGTGGCATCATTCAAACTGATGTGGAGATGGGCAAAAACTGCTACCTTCACCAATTTTGACACTGGGAACCTGTGTGTGGTGACTGGAGGTGGTAACCTGGGAAGAACTGGCATGATCAACAGAGAGAAACACTGTGGTTCTTTTGACATAGTTCGTGTGAAAGATGCCAGTGGCAACGGCTTTACCACACAGCTCTCTGATGTTTTTGCTATTGGCAAAGGCAACAAACATGAATTTCCCTTCCCCATGGAAAGGGTATCCACCTCACCATCACTGAACGGAGAGATACAAGATGGGCACAATTAATTGCCTTTTTTGGTATTTGTGGGAGGTTTTTTGTTGTTTTAGCTTACAGTTTTCTGCTATTCTGCTTTATAGCATGTAAAGCACATTGTGTTTTTCAGGCACAAAAAAATAAAAAAATAAACTATTATTTCAACACAATGGTTATTGAGAAAATTAAGTCATTATATTGTAGATAGAGAGGATAGAGAGTTGAGGGAAAACTCTTTAGGGAAACTCGAGGGACAGAATACATGATGGACTTTGGACTCTAAAGAAATGGGAGAAGATAATATATAGGGCACAAGCAAAGGGATTCTTTGCACTGTAAGAGGAAGAGGGAACAGGAAAATGAAAAACAGGGAAAAATGGGTGTGGATGCAGGTAAGTTTATTAGTATGAAATAATATGTTTAGAGATTCTAGCCTAATCCCTTGTGAAGGAGGTGAGATAGTTTGCTGAGACTGTAGGCATGGGAGTTTCTAGGTGACTTGAAAGGAGAGAGAAATAAGTGAAATAAGCCAGCTGATGAAAGACGAATACCATATGATCTCACCTATAAGAGGAACCTAATGAACAAAATAAACTAATGAGCAAAATAGAACCAGAGGCATGGAAACAAGGAACAAACTGACAGTGACCAGCGGGGAGGGGAGAGGGGGACAATGGTGGAAAGAAGGGAAAGGGACTAGACAAAGAACCTGGATGAATGACCCACGGACATGGACAACAGGGTAGGTACTGACTGTGGGAGTTGGGGATGGAATGGGAAGAGGAGGGCAAAGGGGGGGAAATTGGGACAACTGTCACAGAACAACAATAAAACATTTAAACTTCCAGAAGGAAATAAATAAAAAAAAAGAGAAGGAACAACCTTGTGGGTGGACGTCAGATAGTAGATGAGATGGTGGATGGCGCAGTCTGAGCTGACTGATGGGAGAAGGAAAGATCGAAGGGCCCTGGTCACCTCATAGGGAAACTCCGGACACAAAAGACCAGAAATATTCATAAGGTGGAATGTGAATGAGTGCAGCATAAGGAAGGGAAGGAGAGAATAGAAAGGATTAGAAGTTGTCTTCAGAAAGCGAGATAGCGAAGGCTAAAATTTCAGCAGTCAATCATCCCCAGTCAAAGATAAGTCCATAGTTCGATCAACAGATTAGAGATAATAAGAAAAGTTGGGAAATAAAGAATAGTGAAATCATCATAGATACTGATAATCTCCAAACTATATCTCACACCGGCCCGTTTCTCACCAATTCCACTGCAACCACTTAATCCAAGCCACCACCAGCTTCGGCACTTGAGCTCTGGGCTTCCCTTTGGGCCCACTCCCCACCTCCCACCCCAGACTGTACTCGTGACATCATGCTCCCTCTCTCCTTTTCTCAAAACCAAATATTCCACTGGGTTCCCATTACACTTATGTCCTAATATGATCTGGCCCCAGCCTTTTCGACCTTACTACCTAGCACATTTCCTACCCTTGTGTTCAGCTACACTGTGTTTCTTCCTTAAAAAAGGAGTCTGGACCTTTGGACTTGCTTCCTCTACTTTCCAGAGATGGACTACCATCTCCGCAGATTTCCTCCCCTTGCTTCATTCGAATCTATGCCAAAATTTCTCCTCAGAAAGGCCTTTCCCTTAACTACTCTGCTTAAAATGATGAGGCTCTGTCTTTCTCTACTCCATCTTCCCACATTATTTTTTCTTAAAACGCTTACCACTAACTGAGATCTTTTATGTTGGTTTGTTCATTTCCCTTGCTCCACCCTTTACCTGGAATTTATGATTTTGGGGAGCAATGACTTTGTCTGTCTTATCCACTGTTTTATCTCATAGCACCTAGAAAAATTCCTGGCACAAAGTGGGACTCAAGACAAGCAGCAGAACAGTTGCTCAAGGCAAAGCTCTGATTTAAATGCTGGAGATAGGAAGATGAAGCAGGTGTGGCTCTTCCTACAAGCGGCAGCAACTTCTGCAGAGGGACCAAGAGGAACCCAGAGCCAAGGACACCACCTGGAGAATGACAAAAAAGAAGGAGACATTGGGAGTTTAACCATTTAAGTCTTCCTTCTGCATTTTGTCATGCTTGGATGAGCCGCATAAAATCGAGGATCCTGGTTTCTCAAAGATCACCCTAAACGGATCTTTGCAAGCATGTTCAATTCTGGGCCATGGATGGGGTTGTTACATTGCCATTTAATAATACCAGCAGGTAATGAGAACAGGACGGGAAGTTAGGCGACAAGGCTATTTGGAAATGTCTGAAAACAATAGCAAGAAGTACCTATGAGTTTCGACTCTGTCTAAATACTGCTTTCCCTCAAAGAGTTAAAGCCACAGAACATGCTTTTCAAACTTATATAAAATAATCTTTTTGCAGGATTTCTTTAATCCCTCCAGGAGAATGACTTAACCTTTCCAAGATCTTTGCCCTGAGGAATACATCCCCGTTCTTAATGTTGTTTTATCTGCACTCATTTTCCAGGCCAAAAAGAGAAAAAGGAAAAGGAAAATAAAAGTAAAAAAAAGAAAGAAAGAAAGAAAGGAAAGGCCTAGAATTTAGAGTTTATTGCGAGTGTTTGCAGTCCTCCTGAAAACTTTTCTATTTTCATTGACTTTTCCCCCCAGGTTTTGCTTAAGACTTGGGAATTCTGTTATTTAAAACAGCAACGAAAGACTAAGTCGCGGCTACTAAGTCACAATGGTTATCAAAGAAACAGACTAAGGGTGCCTGGTACTATGATAAGATCTCCCAAGCCTTTATATCCACCCTTTACCACCCTTCCCTCAATGAAAAAGCAAAATCCCCTGGCGCAGAGGTACTGTAACATTCTCCCCAGCCTGAGGGTCTGAAACTCATCTGTTATCGGCAGGGATCTGTAAATCTGTAAATTCCAAAAGGTTGTGAATTTTTATTTCAGCGCTTTCTAGTATGCTTTATTTTTATTATTGTTATGTGCGCTAGAAATACACAAATGTGTACGTTCATATTGATCTGCCCTGTGACATGGCTGATGGACAAAGGAGGCAAAATTAAAGCAGCAAATTTGCTTCCCACAGGAAACGGCTAATTTGCAGCTGAAGCCACTTTCAAGAACAACTCGGCTCCATCTAATTGGTGCGCTTTCCAACCTCTTGCTCAAGCTGTGCTTCTCTTTTGATTCCATGATCTCATGTGCTTGACTGAATGAGTGACAGGCTTTTTTGTTCCAGGTTTCCCAGGTTAGCTTGTTGTGAATCTGGATAATTGCAATAGGACTGTGTGAGCTACCTGTTTTCTAATTTCCATTTTTTCCCCCTAACAAAGGCAGTGAAATGAGAATGGCAAGTACATTAACACATACTAAATGTACCACTCATGTTTTTGTGATCTTAAAAATATTAGATGGTATATATCTGCACAAATAAGATCTAAAGATTTTAGATCTTTATCAAGAGGAAAACAAATCATGCCTTTTCATTAATCCTACTTTCCCTGACCTTTCAGGAGACGCTGCAGTGGCCCCCCACCTTGTTCTCAAATAAATGTTCATTTTTTTATCCCCTTAGGTATTTGTGGGAATACGTTAACTTATATTAACTTATAATTACCCGTAAAAACATTTTTATTTGTAAACATCCCTAAGCTTGTCCTGCAGACTTGTGTTGTACTGTATTACAAATTCCATTGTAAGTTTCCTAATTGGTCATGGCTTTTATTATTATATTCTTTTAGTATTTGCTTCACGGACCTTAAGTTTATCACAGAGGAGTTGCTGAATTAACATATCACCAGCCCTGGCCTCTCTCCCTGACCCCCAGAGTCATACATTCAACTGCCTACGAGAGCTCTGCTTGGAAACAACTTAAACTTAGTGTAGCCAAATGAGAACATTTAAGTGTCTCCATGCGGGCCAGCTTTCCCCTTAGTACTTTCCCTGTCAATAGATGCCACCATCATTTACCCAACTGCTAGAGTTAAAAATCCAGGAGTCATTTTTGACCCTTCTCTTTTCTGCGCACCCCCAGTCCAATCCATCGACAAGACATGTCAGTTTTGCCTTCAAAATTTATCTAAAATCAAAACATTTTTCACCATCTCCACTATTATATTCTCAATCCAAGCCACTATGAACTCTTGCCTAGACTTGCTGACATACGTGCAGTCGTACATACCTTCCGCTGGTCTCCCTGCTTCTACTTTTGACCCTCTATAGTCTACCTGCCTCACAACAAATACATTGATGTTTAAAAAACACACGTCAGCCCCAGCTGGTGTGGCTCAGTAGGTTGAGTGTTGGCCTGTGAACCAAAGGATCCGTGGTTTGATTCCCCAGTCAGGACACATGCGTGAGATGCGGGCCAGGTCCCCAGTAGGGGGCGCGTGAGAGGCAACCACACATTGATGTTTTTCCCTCCCTTCCCTCCTCTTTTTCCCTCCCTTCCCCTCTGTCTAAAAGTAAAATAAATAAAATCTTTTTTTTAAAAACACACACATCGTATCACGCTTCCCTCCTTTAAATATTACAACGGTTTCCCATTGCACTGAGAATAAACTTGAAACTCATTTACCAG